>JADDOH010000013.1:0-86923 GCA_016648135.1 Agrypnia vestita
GTAGGGAGCGACGCCACAATTTCTGGTGGTATTTAATCGCTGTCGGGGCAAAACTTTTTAAATCTTACTTATTGTCTATGCTAATCCTATGCATAAGATTATTTTCACATCTCATTTCGTCTTTTTTTGGTCAAATTTATTTTTAAACAATATTTTATGTTTGTCTCCAGAGTTTTATCCTTAATTAATTAAGGATAAATTATAGAAGTCTCACAGAGACAAAGGTAATTTATGTATGAGAAAAGTGGATGGAAGTTTCTCATACGATGACTCAGGGCTTACAGGCTTGAGCTGACTTGATGAAGTGATCACTCTACACAATGCAAGGTTCACCGATTTCATCGTAAAAACATCCACATATTATCAATTTTTTGAAAGTTCTATATCTTCGAAATCAGGAATTATTCATATATTTCTATGATCTCTGCTAGAGACATCTGTTATTTTTTTTCTCATTAACAAGTTAGTATTCACAGCTTTCGTAACTAGTTATGATACCTCTATATTTAATTTTTTAAAATGTTTTTTTAGCAATATTCCTTTTAACATTTATATGATATTTTTTCAAATTATTAAACATATCTACTAGATGACACCTGAAATTCAATATCAATATTGAATATTAACTTGTTAATGAGAAAAAGAAAACAACAGATGTCTCTAGAAGAACCCATGGAAATATATGAATGATTCCTGATTTCGAACATATGTATAGAATTTTCAAAAAATTGATAATGTGTGGATGTTCTTACGATGTGAACGTTGCATTGTGTAGATCACTTAAGCCAGCTCATACAGGTTTTAAGCGCTGGGCCATCACATAAAAAGACTTCCACACACGTTTCTCATATTCATAGCTTCGTCTTTGTGAGACTTCTATAATTTTAATTAGTTGTTGATTATTCGTGATGATTGAAATTGGGTAAAAACATGTTACCTCTACGCGAAATACACATTCGATGTGAGAATCTGTTTCTCTCGAAACTTAAGTAATAAAATGTAAAATTGTAATTAAAATCACGTGGATGTTACTTAGCTTGAGTTTATTCACAGATTTATTTGTTCACACATTTGCCTAGCAATAATTCAATTTAATTCTTGTGTAATTTGGCTTGATTTACACATTTGGTTTGGTGGTAAAACTGTTAATTATCAATCAATATTATCATGAATTAGTAACAATAATTGCGAGTACTTACTAACGGGGGGTACTAACTGGACCCTTACGTATTCACGTTCAGGTACTTAATATTAGTTACCCACCCCACTCACGCCAGGAAGGGTTTAAAAGCCACATTACACAAGTCATATGTATGTATATATTACCTGACCTCTAAGCCGTTAACACGTTCAAGGAGGCAGTGAAAATATCTACGTTTACGTGCTGAAGACATGGAAAGTTTTATGGTACCCACGGAAGAAGACCACGTGATAAGTGATAAATTTTTAAATTCAACGGATGTTCTTTTCAACGGGGAGAGAAAGTTGCACGCCCAACGTCCTAGCTGGGATATTTATGTGGTTTGTTTCGGAAGACCTGGAAAATTGAATTTACTTTGCATTACACGATATGCATGATGGCTAACGTGTAAATTTTTATACGAAGTGAAAGAATTAAATTTTACTGTGCACTTTTTCACAATTTCGTTTCAATTTGTACCGGAATGTTTTGTATAATGCAGACGAAATAAAGTGCGAAATAAATGGAATATAATTGTATTTTATTATAAGGCATTTCCAATTAGAGATTATTTGATAAAAAAATCAATATTCCTATTCAATTAGAGATTATTTGATAAAAAAAATCGATATACCTATTCGTATTGTACTTCTATGCTTTTTTTTTAAGTTTCATGAAAGTATCAAGTAGGTATAAAACATATTTTATTTTCATGTAAGTAGGTAACAGGAGCGTGCAGCCAGTACATTAGATAAGCTTTACATGACCACACAGAGTATAAATTGTACAGATATGAACTAAATCCCCTCTTCAGGCGAGGGGATTAGATCACAGCGGATGTATGTTTCCCCTCGCGTTGTTAAGTCACATATTATCTAATGTAGTAAAAGTATTTATTCTTGCATAATTTAATCCCCTAGTAAACAAAACATATTGTATACAACAGATGTCGTTTTTCATTTTTTTTTCAAAATCGAGTCAATTAGAAATCTCTTTTTGTAATAAAGCGCGACTTATTTACTAAAACATTGCATCTTTTGAGTTTTTCGTAATTGTTTCAAAATTTACAAGTGCATAGAAATTTTTTAAACAAGTCAAATATATTGAAACAAGATCGAGAACTAAGAATTTTACGTTAATTAATGTCTTTTTGTTGTTGTTTTGTTTTGTTATGTATAATATTATATTTTAGTGGTCTATGCATCACCATATATTCTGAAAAATAGATAAATTGTATTTTTATTTCAATCAGAGTAAATTATAATCAGAGTAAATCAGAGTAAATTATATTTACTGTGAATAAAAGGATAATAATTACTCTACGATTCATATTAGGCATTATGTTTCCCGAAAGTTCTACTTGAGTAGAGCTTATTTGAGTGTATGGAATAGCTTTGTATAATAATAAATTAATTATTCTAACACCAAAATATTGAAACCATTATCAGCCGCCAAAAGCTAACTAATGTAAGCCAACATTGATAAAGTCAACATACGAAGAATAAAGAGATTAAGCTAATTTGAAAGAGAAATTTAATTTATCTAAATGCCTACTAAATGTTTCAGACTGGATTTGCATATTATAATAATTTCTCATCGCTGAGTTTTCTTGAATCGTTAGAAGTATTTTAATGTATTGTTTTCTTCGCTATTACGTATGTGTAATGAATTGAATAAAGAAAAAATACATTTATACATAAAATTAAATTAGTGATGTAAAAACATTAAAATCCTACTTACCTTTTCCAGTCCGGCGAGTCTGCCATCTTTGAAACTGTGGTTCATTTATTTCTCTTTAAACGTTGCTAATAATCCGTACTAGCAAACTTTTTTCTTATCCGTGCCAACATTTTAATCCAAATCAAACCAAGACTTCCGATGAATTCGTTACGGAAGTCCATAATTTAACGTTCAAACGACTTAAGCAGGAAGTTAGATTACATTAATTACAGGCAAAAGAAATTCAAGTGATTTAAAGAAAAATGGTTGTGATTTTAATCTTAAAGAATTTTTATTGAAGACAATGGTTTTGAAGAGAAGCAATAAATATTTTTTTGTCTCCTAAAATTTTCCTTAATGATGCAGTAATAAATGTTTTAAAACTGATTTATTTTAATACTGGTTTTCTGGATCATTAAAAATAATCAATTTATTTTAAGTGTTACAGATGTAGGGAAATTAAACAAAAGTATTTTATAAATGGACTGAAATGACGTACGATGAATTCATTCTAAAGTAACCAATTAAAAAATATGACGTGTATGATTTAAAAATTTTGAGAACGGTGAATTTTTAACTTTGATAAAGTCAAATGTTTCAATGTTAATTCTGAAATAAAGACAATCATAATAAATAAATTTCAATGAATTCAAGTAAGTGAGGGTTCTAATCTAAAGAAACAATACAATGCAGAGGTTTAAAACATTTATTTTTTTGTGGCATAAAATGTTGAGGAATCGCCTTCCAGTCAGCTGTCCGGGAACTGTGAAATATGAAGTGTCCTTACATTTTAAATATTAAATGCCATAAATAATGAAGATCGTCGTCCAGCTCAGCAGACTTCAGATGAATAATTGGATTGGTTAACTGCGCAGCATCTCTGGTTAATAAGATTATTTTCTTTGATGTTATTTTTCGTATGAATGAGCGATTTTGCTTACAAATTCAATTTGAATAATTTTTCCAAATGTAAATCAATTTTTTTGATCGTATTTTTCCATTTTACTTTTTTATTAGAGAATTCTAATATGAAAAATGCTTTTGTTGTTTTGGCATCAGTAAATATTGTTATTGCAGGAATCATCCAGTATAAAATAAATTTTATCTATATTATATCTCTACGATATCAAAATTATATAGAAATAATCTTTTCACATATTTAAAAATCTTGTAATGCTTTACAATTCTTGCAGACCTGTTAATAAGGCGATTAAAGAATTAAAATAAAACAAAAAACTTTCTTTTGTAATTAATTTTTGCAATTTTGAAGAGTATTCAGACAAAAGAGTATTCAAACAAAAGTTTAATTAAGATACTGGAAATACAGAAACGTATTTCAAAGAACATAAACACTAATTTTTCCAGTTGACTTTTAATATTTTTACTGAGGACATTATAATAAAATCATAGACAAGTCATAATCGTGTTGTGCACAAAAAAAATTGTACTTGGATACTCAATTATTTGAAAATATAATGTGTGGGAATACTCTCACAGTTTTCTCTGCTCTCCAGAGAAAAGCGGGAATATAAGGTATAAAAGTTATTGAAAGAGTTGGAAAAGTATAGGAACGAACTCTTTTGTGGGGTCAACAATAATAATGACTCTTTCTCGCGCCGGAGGTCCAATAAAGTAAAGTTGTACTGACCTCCTTGCGGGAAGAACTGAGCGTAGATCAGTTTGAAGGTGTCCTCCTTCACGACCCCCGTGGGACACTCGGCCTTAAACCCCCGGTAGATCCTCTTGATCTCAGCCTCCGTGAAGCGGGTGGACCGGCACAGCGAGCCCAGAGAGTCGGGCCGGTAGCGGGCCGGCTGCTCGCCCAATTCTTCCTCCTCGGAGTCTGGAAAATATATCAATTATCTTACAAACCTTACAAATATTTAGGACTTGCGGTATCTATGTACAAAATCAATTTTGCAATTAAACTTCTTTGGGAGCTTTACGATGGATTCAAACGGTCAAAGGTCACCGCTATCCGGATTTGGATGATTTTGCATTTTTTTTTTCATAATTTTTACAGAATTTTCCAGAAATTAGGGCAAAAATTGCATTTTTTCCAGTGCGGATAAACGCGCACGATAATATTAAAGCACCATTTTTTTGTCATGGCACTTTAAAAATGTGTATGTATACCGATACATGTCAATGTATACGTGAAAGATATCCATGCGAGAAAGAGACAAAGTTTGTGACAAGAGGGTAATATAACAATGCAATTGACTGTAGTTGACGCATGATATCGGTTATGTATACCACTCCAGTTTGTTGTTGTTTTTAATTAATGTTAATAAATCACATTAAACCATTTTTAAAAAAATCTGAAATTTCTTGGTGATTTTCCATTATATTCATGTAATAAAATATAATGTTCACTTTCAACCATAATTTACTTCACAGACCAGTTTCAGCCGATGAAGGTCGTCGACAGCAGTATTAATTAACTAAGAACAGAAATTTTATGATTTTACTTATATTAAAAGCGCTGTTAAAATAACTTTAAAAAACTTATACAAATGTACAAAACTATAATACGACATTCCCACGTAAGGATCGGCCGAGGATATTACGCCTTGGTGTAACAAGCAGGTAAATAATTTAATTTGTATGAGATTAATGAAGAAATTCACTTTTTTATTTGACTACAGGATAAATATGCATTAGTAAAATATTGGAATGACACAGTAGATTTTCTGCGGTACAAATACGTATCAAAAAATGTCGATTCCTTACCTGAAAAATTATTTACCTGTTTTATACAAACTAGCGAACTAAAAGTATAAAAAAAAAATGGAAGCTGAATAGGCTGAGAATCGAATAGGGCGTCCACTGGCAGTCAAGAATTCTACCGATGAATTTTTTTTTCAAATAGAGATGCGAACACGGAATACGTGTGGCATCAATTTTCTTACCATTTTCAAACTAAGCAAAGTGTCTTTGCAATGAAAATAGGACTAAGTTTCTGGTCATGGAATCAATGGCTCGAGTCATGGCTCGAATCATCGATCACCAGACCACTAGGCGAGCATTGTGACCACTACACCAACAAGCTACTCTTAATAATCGTAAGACTATAAATTCGTTTTAGATTGTGAAGAAACATGTTTGATTAAAGAAATATTGGTTATTATCAAAATTTTAACATTTGCTTTATCAATGTGTGATGGTCGGGAGCTACGGTGTGTTCTAGCCGTAAGAAGGAACGATTCCGGCCAATCGGAAACAAGAAACGGATAGCCGCGTTGTCTGCCGCAAGTCGTACCTACCACCATTTTATCGGAGATCGTTGTACATCGATCGATTCCCGTTAACCATCCCACATGTGCTATATTCAATAAACCAGGTTCTGCTAACAGTGAGTATTATGTAACCACCATTTATTATTCTCCCTTGCTTTATTAGCTTTGCCGCATTCATATTGCAACAAGATCAAGAAACAAAAAATTACACACTATTGAAATCTCTCGAAATTACTTCTTGTGAATTCTTGAACTGCAGCGACGCGACATTTATCTATAAAAAGGAACCGGCCGGCCACTGCGCAACAGTCTTTGTCTGACGTTTGACGAGTCTGATATTACCAGCGATAGAAATCGCAGCGATGTTGTATGAGCAGTTTAACCGAATGAAAGATATTCGGCACGAGTACCTACCGACAAGCGAGAAGTTTTCTAGTGCGAATCTGAGCGATTTAAGTGACGTGCATCAGTTAATGAAAGGCAATGAAGCAATTTATGAAGTGAAGATTCTATAACGAATAGTGAATAAGTGTGTGAATTATCAAGAAACATTTGGTGACTGTAAATTTAAGAACAGTGCTCTAGTTAAGTTTGTGTCTTTTTGTGAAATTTAAGCTTAAGTGTTTCATTTGCCTCTCTCATAGCAACGTCTCGTGACAATATATTCATACCTCAATCACGCGAGAGCACACATTTAGCACTGGAAGATTTTTCCGATTGGGTAAGAATTTTTCCTCACACTTAATTAATTAACTAACCTTTTAAATATTATGATGAAAAAAGTTTCACTGTAATAGTGAGTGGACAAAAAATTTATTATATTACGTATTTTTTCAAATACATCATATAAGCTCCACTACTTTTGCATCCGTGACGTCACCCGTGGTTGTTGTTTGGGGGGAGGGGATGGTTGTTGGAAGATGACGATTAATCCGAGTCCAGAGTCTCTCAGAAGTCAACAAATCATCCAACATCCAACCGGCCGAACATATTATCATTTGTCATGTGGCTGATATTAACCGTGTACAGATGCTGGGCACGTTTCCGTATACTAGATAAATTAATTCATTTTTTTGTTTCTATTAATTTTAATATTACCTAAATGACTTATATGACAGCAAATAGTGTTTTTTTACATGCTTGTATTAAATCTTGAAATCATTATTTCACCTTATTCCTGAACAACAATCGCTGTGAAATTTCGCAAAACAGACGCATTCCTGATGACAATACAATAATCATAGATTAATCTAAGCTATTAAAAAAAATTAAAATGCTAACACGTAATTTTATCGTGCATTGTTTGTAAAGTATTAAAAGTGTCGTTTTAAATGCCATGCACAATTTCATAATTTTAAAATGACAAATAAGTTTTTTGGTTAACCTTGATATTTTTTTTAAATAAAATTAAAAATAAATAAAGTAAAATTTCTGAATGTGTAAGTATTATCGGTACGGTTAATTTATTAACTTCAACAGAGATGAATAAGCGGAAGCGAATAGAAGAGATTGGCTGCAAACACCAGAAGTGAAATGAAGAGATATATGAGAAGGTGAGCTACGATTCCGTGGTCACTTATTTTGAAGGCAGCAGAAAATGAACAGACTGCAATTTAACGAAAGCGAAAATTATTATACTAAAGCTTCCATTTAGTATAATTTAATTAATTAAGATAATTTTGTTTTATTAATTTAAGCTAAGTCGGGATATATTTGAGTACAAGATTAAATAAATAAAGAAAGACCAAAAAGTAAGAAATTATCTTATATTTAACAATTTAGCGGTCACAGTACTAAGAGCGATCACAGTATATGCGTATGTTAATAAAATTAAAAGCGTGGGGTGAAAAGAAAAGAAAAGGCGAAATAAAAAAGAAGGGAGAATATGTAATGTTAAAAATATGAAGTCATATGTCGCGAAAATTAAATTCAGGTTAAAAATAACAAGTAAATAAAAAAAATTAAACATACGCCTTCTTTCTTTCTTTAAATCGATTTTTTAACATCACCCATGCAGTATCCAAATATAAAACACATCGTTTTAAAGTTTAAAATAATTTTCAAACGACGTGTTCTTCAGCTGTTTCTGCGGCTCTTGATTGTGAGTGACGTGATTATTATTATAATATAATGTGAGTGCCATGATTAATTATTTCAATCCAAATAGTGACCGAATTACATCGAAAATGATATAATAATGTATAGTCATTACTTTAACGTCGGTAAGTTGGTGAAAAATTAATTACAGGATTACACCACAACAAACAACAGAGAGATTTAAGTAAAATCATGTAATTAATGAAACTTGCATATTTATATAAGATCATACATACATACCTACATAACCACCATTTTCAGAATAATAAAAGTAAATTAAAAATGAAAGGGTACATTTTTTGTCCAGTCAAGCGTATAAATGCTACATCTGGATTTAATCATTCTAACTAATGTCACACTATAAAGACTCGAACCAAAAAAATGTAAATAAATGGCTGAACTTTCGTTAGGCGGACACAGATGGCATTTCAGATTGATAACTTCCATTAAATTAACTTGTATGAATGTTCCTCGTTTACTATTTATTTGAAAGTGATGTAGTGGGCTCATGATATTTTACAGATACTCATACTGATTAATCTATTTTATGTAATATACAGCCGTAATGGGGCATTTGACTTAATGGTATATTTATACTCGTAAGTTTCTTACGTTAACATTGTACAATTATGTAAATGTTAAGGTAAGGAACTGCGAAGGAAGAATGCGATGAAATGAGGGAATTGAGGTTTGGGTGAACTTCTTGAATCTTATCATTATTAGATTATCGCCCTCTGTGATTAGAAATATATACAGGTATAAATTATCTAACAGAGCATATGGCAATTTTTTATAACATCCCTAATTCATTATCGAAAATCATTCAAATACATGTTATAATAAAATAAATCATTATAAGGTAGCTAGCTATACATGCAATATAAATGGTAAATATATTATTTCAGTAATAAATCGATATCTATTTTATTAACCTGTATTTGGAAGCATTATACTAATCGGATACGCTGTCATGGTAAAATATTGCCTAAAGAGTATTGCCTGTAATAATTTTATTGGATCGTCGTAATTCACTATACGATACATTTATGTTACAATATTAGCAATGCTTTCGACGTAATTTGATTAAGGAGCTCGAAGATATACGAATATTTTTTTTTACGACATTTTACGAATTTTCGATAATATCTATTAAAGGTTAAAAATATAATGTAAGTATTATCATAAATAGAAAATATTTTCAGTCTATATTTAAAAAAAACCTAATCTAACATTTGTAACCTAATAAACTTAAGGTCATGAGATGCTAAAAATGAAAAGAACTACACATAATAGAGGATTTACTAAAACTCAGCGTTTGGAAGAAACTAGAAATTACTAGAAAATCTAGAATACATTAGATGCAAATGACATTATATAAAGGGCGACATAATCGCAGTAAGTTTTGATTTGATGCCAGAGATAAATGAAGCAACAAACGTCGATTCTGTGTGGCCAGTGAAATAAATTACGAGAGTACCTACCAGGCGTTTGAGGAGTTTTCGATACCGATCAATATGGTATGAAAGTCTAGTTCTCGATAGTTATAATTAGTGCAAATTACGTAATTCTGCTCCAGTTAAGTTTGTGTTCAGTGACTTTCAGGGTTTTATTTGATTCCCATCGCTGTTATTCCGTGACGTTGTTTTTAATTTTTTTTATGCAATACAAAATTATTACAAAATAATGTTTGAAATTTTTGTGTAATTTTTCCCCGTACAATTTAATTTCGACTCCATCGATTTATTTGAGAATTTACTTGATAAGTTAGTCACACACATACAACAATCGCCAATCCATAACACTAAGACTCGACAAATAGAGGAGCATAAATCTTTTCAAAGCTCCTTACCTGCGCGCCAACAATTTGTCGCAGAATCATTCTTGTTTGTGCCGCAAACGTCCTTCGTGCACCGGAAAATGCATATCGGGATAAAAAGAAATTGAAAATACTGCAGGCGAAACTATTACAGACGATGGAGCTCCAGAAATTGAAGGATTTACGTGCCACGAGCGAAAATCTGGATGTAAATCATTTTATAAGAAGGACGGATACACATTGCGGTTAGGGCAGCATCTGCCGGGAGCACGTATTAAAAATGAATTTTAATAATATGCAGAAGCGTTGTGCAGAAATCCTTTGCGACGTGAGATGGTGCTAGTCGGCGCATAAAAGTCTTGTTGTAATATTCTTCTAGAAATTGAATACAACGAAGGGTGCCGTTGTACTTATCCTATTCTTTCAGAGTAAAGTGACGTCGTAATCAGCACTTTAGAAAAATATTTCAAGAAATACGAGCAATGTGAACTAGCCTTACATATATACTGAATTCTAGATTTTATAGAAAATGTATTCTATGAAATTATAGGAAACATGATTTCGGAAGGGATAGATTCATAACACCTAGAATTCAGTACATAAATTATTAATCCTCGGTGACTGCCACTAATTTTTTTTTGATATTGCTGCGATTGCTTTTATACCCTTAGTTTGTCAGTCTGTTTTCTATATTTACTACAATCCTTCTTTATTTCACTGGTTTAATGACAAATTTTGCGTAGTTACTCTTTAGGATCCTTTACAAAATATAGGAATCTCATATCCCAAAAATATATTATATTATATTGACTCTTATTCGTTTCAATGTACGCCCAATTTGCACTCTGAGAAAAATAAAGACACTCAACCTCTTGGAGGTCTGTTCTCCCTGCATGGACCACATTCTGTATGCATAATTTCCCTTTAGAGCCTGCCTAAAATAAAGCCCCAATGCGGTCACTTCACTGAAACAAGCTGTACGTAAATATGTGTACTGAGAAATAAAGCGAAATTAAATATTTATCTCACATAGTAATATACAGAGTATATTGTGCCCAACCTTGATAATGGTAATAAAATATTAGATGTTTTTCTGGATTTCGCCAAAGCTTTTGACACAATATCCCATGCGATATTATTCCAGAAACTAAAAAATATTGGTATAAATGGAATTACCCTACAGTGGTTTCAAAGTTATATGGACAACAGAACGCACACAACGAAGCTTTGTGACACTATAAGCGATCCAGAATATATACAATTTGGAGTACCACAGGGCAGCACCTTAGGGCCAATACTTTTTCTAATATGTATAAACAACTTGTCAAATCTTGAAGATGTTGACACCAAAATCATAAGTTTTGCAGATGATACTGTCATTCTCTACAAAGATACTACGTGGGATAAAGTCTACAAAAAAACTGAGATGAACTGAAAAAAGTCAAACTGTGGCTTGACAATAATTTACTCACATTAAACGTAAATAAAACAAAATACCTTGCCTTTAGTATTAATAAGACTGGTCAACCGCCACATTACTCCAACATACCCATTCACACATGTGATATATATAACTGTGACGGCAAATGTGAGTCGTTAGGTCATTCAGAAACGATCAGGTATCTAGGTGTTACCATTGATGATAAGCTTAGATGGGAAGCCCGTATAGACAAGCTAACAGTTAGAATTCGAAGACTAATATATTGCTTCAAAGTACTAAGGGATGTTCTGAATCTCAAACAATTAAGAAACGTATATTTTGCACTCTGCCAGAGCAACGTAATTTATGGTATAATGACCTGGGGTGGAGCAGCAATCACAATATTAGACCCACTGATAAAGGTACAAAAAGCTATATTACGAGTTATTTTCAAAAAGTCCTTCTATCATGAGTCTGAGCCTCTTTTACAAATCTGAAGGTTCTAAATATAAGGCAATTATTTACAAAATTACTCTTAAATAATTTGCATGAAACTAATAAATTGCAATATATCAATCATCAGATCCGTACTAGAGCAACAATTTTACGAAAAGTAGAAGTTCCGAATGTTCTTAGGTTTTCACGGCCACTCAGAATCTTCAAGTTTGTGTTTACTGGGGTATTATGCCGTGTTGTTACGACCTTTCGGGCCGACGTTTCGGATCCCATTGCAGGGTCCATCATCAGGGCTGATGTGTTGTCTTGAATGTTGGTGTTGTGGTTAAGTATCGGCTTGCAATACCGTGCCGAAGTCATGATGTGTTGTATTGCGTTGTATGTATGATTCATCTGTTGTCTGATCACTATCTCTGCGGAGTCTGCGACGAGAATAACTTTGAAGCGCCGGATACCAAGATGTTTTTAATTTGAGACCATCATCTCTATTAATGTTTATCGGATGCTTGTAGATTTGATCTACATACTATCAAAAGTTAAAGGCCTGCATACAAAAAAATGTGTATTGTATTTGTTGCTATCTTATTCATAAACTCTGTAAATATTCTTAACATTAATTATGTTTTGATGCAAGCTGTTATAAAAGTTATTGAGCTAATAAACGTCGATTTATCGGCACTGAAACTGAAACTGAACATATAATGCATTAACATATTAGCAGACAATTTTTTTTCAGAAATGCAGATAATCTAGAAGTACATCATATTTTAATATATTGACTACATGCCGTTGTCAAGCCCGTTATTTATACTTTGTCCAAGTCCAAATCCTGGTAAATTCTTTATCTTATCCTGTCTCGATCGTAATTTTGCCTAAGGTTGGTTCGTAATACTCATTATAATACTCCTGTTTTACATACGAATCCGTATCTCCAAATATGTATAAAATTCACTCAATGACTAAGTAGAAGATAAAATAAATATATTCAAATCCTGAATAATGGTTTCCGCATCGCGCTCATTCAACAATGTCTGTATATCCAGCCTTTTCGCGTTAGTCTCCGGTGATATCGGATAGGCTAGACGTGTCGTACCTAGTGAGGTAGAGAATGAAGCTAAATTGAAAATTTTATCAAACGCTTAATCAACGCGGAAGATCACTGATAAAGTATTTCCACGATAGCGCCTAATTTATCACAGCAAAAGAAATTCCTTCTAGAGTCGCTTTTCCAAACCGTTAGATAGTCACGCATTTTTAAAGGGAAAATCTGTTCAGCGGAAAAAGGTCGGAAAGGTATTCTAGTGCGTACTAGAACTATTCTGAAAACTTGCGAGCGAGGATTCACTCCAATAATTTTAACAGAACACAGCACATTTATTTATAGTGTAGTAAATATTTTTATACATTTTTCGAAGAGGATTTTTTAAACTTCATAACTTCCTTGTACGCGAGTTTTGAGACGAGAGAAAATAAATTTCATGCAAATAAAATTAGCCCCCAAGTGATTTGATGACTTCTCTTTTGTTCTTTTTAGGCATAGTAATTAGTGTGAGTAGTAGATATTGATATTGTCACGCGTCGCTTCGGGAGGAATGAATGAAAGCGCCACAAATTAAGTATCGATTAATTAATTACTAATAAATGAACTATTCAATGTACAAAGTTACTTAACACTTTACAATTTAATGCTATTCTTTAAATTACACTATTTTGCAATACAATTTCATTATTATAGCTGAAACACTTTATTTAACGTTCACTAGAACATCCCATCGAGTTATCCGGCTTTAAAAGCTTCGGTTTATTTCGCCTTCTAGGTAAGAACTTCACTCGATTATTTGCTTAATATATCGCTTCAAAGTTTTACGACTGCCTACATAAGGCGTCATACTGCGCACCTAGCGGCACCCACCTTCGCGGCCGATTTCATTTGTCAACGCGATAGCAACAACTCCCGCGCGCGGCCGGCCCTGTATTTATATCTAAAAAAGCTGGTACTTTCATACTTTCTGGGTTATTCTAGTGTTTAAGAGAAGGTTCTCGTGGCTTTTAGGCTTTTTTAAGTGTTTCTCGTATGTTTCAAACGTCTCCAGAAGGCCGTTCTCGATTCTTCGTTTTGTTTAGTTTTGTGACAAGTGACATAGTGCATAAATTCTTTTAGCATCTCGTTACAATATGAAAATGTATGCATTTAAGGCCTTAAACGCACTAGCGGCTGGCCGTGGTGTGGCGTGCGTGGCGGCAGGCCGCAGTATATACGGTTTGCCGCAACGGAACGCCGTATTCCGGCTAACCGTATCGTCACGGTTCTATTGCGGTCCGCCGCGCCGCAATCATCAGTGCTTCTAGAGATATTGACATGAATGTCGAAAAAGTTGCTGCATTTATTAACTTACATTATCGTAGAAAACGTCGTCGTAAAAGTAAACAGATTTTGGATATACCCTCCACTGGAGACACGACATGACAGCATTTTATTTCAGAACTAAATAAATTTGAAGATAAGTTCTTTAGATACCCTAAGATGTCAGTAAAATCGTATGAAGAATTATTATCAAAACTAGTGGGGCGAGAAGCGAGCGGCGATTGCGGCTAACCGCGCCGAATGCGTGGAGGGGACGCATCATTCAACCGGTGCGACCCGCCGCAGTCCGAAGACAAGTGCGTCGATATTATTCGGTTTCATGTAAAAATCCAAGTGCGGCCTGCCGCAACGGCACACCGCCGTAGGTGCGTTTGAGGCCTAAATATCATTTACGAATCTACAGCTATGCGTATCTAATCTACAGTATAGAAATCAGCATTATTTAATTTTTCAGTCTATAAAAGTTTATCAAAACGTAATAATTTCGCTGTCTATATATCTATACGTCTATATGTCGGTCCGTATAGTCCATAACTTGCTGGAATTAAACATAAGACAATAAGAGTGTGACACGCAATCTCAATATGTTTATATTTAATTTAAGGTATAAGTTAATTGTCAATTTAAAAAACAAATGTTTTTTTATTCATGAATTTTCAGTTTCCTGCAATTACCTATTATGTCCCGTGATTTTCCACGGGTGTAAGGCTAATATAAAAAGAATTGCATATTTGAATATGTATTTTATTTTAATTAACCTAATGGGTTGAAATGTTGAAAATAAATTGATAACAGGTAAAATTTTTAATTAAATATAATGAATCAATTAGAAAGATATTATATATATAAAAAAAATGATAAATTTATCGCAAAATATTTTGTTACCACCAGGACATGAACCCAGAACTGATTTACCGAGAAACAGCGGTACCAATTTCGTCACAGGAACTGTAATGTATCTCAATGTGATGGATGTCTGAGTGTACGCGAAAGGGACAGAAGGTGCGTGGTTGTGACTGCGTGAATTTACATGCCGGCGTTATTTCAGGCTTTTAGAGGAGAGGCGCAGTTAGTTTGGCATAAAATATGGTTGTACCTATATTTTATTGAGTCCTGAATAAAGCTGTAAACAGATTCTGGCGTTTGAATTGCTGGACCCGGAAATCCATAGCGGATGAAGGAAAAACGCTACGACTGGCATAGATCATCACAGAAACTGACTGTAATAACGATAAATTTGAGTCATAATTATATGAAGTTTTGTGTAATTGATACAATTTTATTATTTCATTTTCAAGTAGACAACATCTTTATATTGTAACTAGCTGTAAACCGTCAAAATTGACGGTACTTTTGCATGTCAGTTCATTAGGAATAAGTATATATTTATTTATGTAAAAAAGAAAAGTTTTTTTTTTTAAAGTTATTCGAAGTTACGGGGACAGACAACGAAATTATTATAATTGTGATGAGTCTCAACCACCTTTACACTACGCATAGTCGTTAGTCGTTAAGATAAATAAATATAACCACTTTTTATTAAATATAAGTTTCTTATAAACATAATTTTCCTCTAGTAAGTGCTTTTAAATTGGTCAAATTCAAATGTTTGGGCCTTCTTTCAATGCATATCTAAAAAAATATTTTCGAATAAATTAAAATCACTCGGAAAATCTGTCTGTTTTATTTCATATAAAACTAGTTTGTTTCAATACCCTCATTTTTAAAGAATTTGTATAAAAGTATTATCTTATCTTCTATGCTACATCGGTAATATGCATAATGAAATACCCACAATACGGCTACAGCTTTAATCAGTCCGCGTAAAAGAACTAAGTAAAACAGATTTAAGATTCTCTTTATATTTCATTTTGTGTTAATCGCCTGGATTCCTTTTTATGAAAAATCCTAGATCCCAGACATAAACAGTTTTCCTCACAAGCCAGTAATCTGTTGGATGCTCATAACTGATGTGCATATTTTTTAATATAACGTGGTACAGTTGTTATTAAATTATTGGTTCGGTGGTCTAAAGATTATGAGTTTAGGTTCAGACTGGTGCAAATGTGTATATTCTTCTTATAAAAATAAATTCTAGCCAACCTGGTATTCAAGTAGTGGGTAGCTTTAGCGAGTTTCTTAATAAATTTAATGAAAAGTCTGAATTTCGCGTTACAAATTACACGTGTTACAAAGTACACCTGTATATACATATTTCATGGTTCATATTGTAAATAATGATTCAATACTTTATTTTTGACTTATTTTTACCTTAATCATGAACTACTCCTTTCGGTACCTACACATATATTCATTTTTAAATACATAAATGAATAGAAGTAAAATATTTTGACAGAGATTTGGAATTGTTTAAATCAGTGAATAAAGCAAAATATATTTTTTTATCATAAAAATAAACTAATCAATCAAATTTATTTGTGGGTTTTGTGTTTAGTTTGTAGTATTCCAATTTAAATTAAATTTATTTTAAATGAAATTTAAAATAAATTAAATTTAAAAAAATATTATTCTTAAGTTCTGTAGGTTGTGTTATTTTAAATGCGACCGTTGTTTCAGCTTGTAAAGCTATTATCAAACAGTGGATATACCACGTAAAATCGACTTATTTATAAGGTTTAAGTTACCCCTTTCTCTACGCTTAATTATAAACATAATAACTTAGATTTTTATATACCAGGGAATCTTTAATGATAAGTGCCTAGTAGAAATAATCTTAATATCGGGCTTCACCAAAAACATCTAATTATCCGTAGGGGAAAGGTAAGTCAAACCTAATAAATAAGTCAATTATACGTATATGCACTATTTGATAATGGCCTTACAAGCCGAAATAGTTGTCACATTTAAAATAATACTTAACCTGCAGATTAAATTTATATTAATAGAATTGAATATAATAATAACAATCAAAATACATATTTATGACACAGGTAGGTATCTTATGATATTGATGGAGAAAGCGTAATAAAAAGTTTTATCGGGGAAGCTTCAAAGGGGTGATAAATTTCGACGTTTAATTTGGTAGTTAATATTAAAAATAATGATCTCTGTTGAAAGTTTTTGTCTAATCATCAGAAAACAATAAAACGTGGTTCAGCATCGTAAATTTTACAAAATATATAGTCTGTATCTGTCATGAAAACGTCTCGGTCGAAAACCCGCGTAAACCACAAATACTTTTCTTCAGTGGCAAGACTCAAGGTAATCAAGCAGAAAATTCAAATAAACGAAAAAATATTTTGGCTGTTACCCTATTTCTTTACCCTATGTATTTGATAAGAGTTAGAAAATTTAAAATATTGATTTTCAGGCGTATTCTAGTAGATATTTAATAATTCGAAAGAATGTTCTAACTTAAACTTTAATTCATAAATCATTTAAACCTATAGCTTTTTTCAAAACACTTCAATACTTCATAATCAATTTACCTTTCTTACCGTATTAATAAATAACTCACATATGTACCTATATACTATAATAAGAAATAAGAACTGCGGCTCCCTCATCAGACTCAAGAGCTTCTCTTCACTGATGAGGTTTACATGACTATAAAGTATTTGAAAAAATGTTAATTTGATATGTACATATATAAGAACTGTATTTGTACCATTTATTAAATAAATAAAATAAAAATATGTTAATAAGAAATATTGCTAAAAAAAAACCACTTTGATAAATAAAATATAGAAGTATCATTATCAGTTGCGAAATCTACGTAAACTAACTTGTTAATGAGAAAAAAATAACAACAGATGTCTCTAGCAGAGACCAGTGCATTATGTGAAATGTTCATTATATGGGGATGTTCTTACGATGGAATTGATGAACGTCGCATTTTGTAGAGTGATCACCTAAGCCAGCTCATATGGGTTGTAAGCCCTGAGCAATCATATAAGACACTTCCATCCACTTTTCTCATATATAAATAGCTACGTCTCTGCGAGACTTCTTATAATTTAATTTATCCATGTAATTAATTAATCATCCTTCTGGGGACCAAATCCAGAAACTGTGTTCTTAGAACAAACTTTCGTACCTTTAGACCTACGAGTATTCTTATCTAAAATGATAAACTCGGATAGAATATTCTGGGTTCGAGTCCCAGTAGTAAGTAAATATTTTTTCAATAGAAAGAGTTTTCTGTAATTCATCTAATTTATTTTGATTATAGGTAGATTTAATTTCAGATATGATACGTTAATATTAAAAAAGAAAAAATAAGATTTTCTTGTAATAAAACATAGGTTTGAGTGTTCAAGAAGTGTTAAATTATTTCGATGATTTTGTTCGACATGTGTTAGTGTATCTAGTGGAACATAAAAGGAGTCTGTCAATCAGAACAAAATTATGACTAAGGGGTGGTATTTGTCTGTATATTCTAAAACTTTTGCTACGAGAGTGATATTTGAGAAACTGTTTATAAATTTATTAATTTTTTGCATATACGTTTAAAAGTATATATTAAAAAAAAAACATTTAAAGATGTAATATATAGAGATTCAAATAAATGAATCGTAAAATTAACACAAAATTATTAAAAAGGCATCATCAAATAATGGTTAAAACATATACTAAACGTGTATTTTGTACAAATTAAGATATATTAATTAAAATTACAGTAAAATATTTGCATATAGCAATAGCATAATAAATCAGTTGATTTATTTTATGTATTAAGTGTTTAGAAAGGGGGATTATTTTTATTATGAATATAATTTCAGACATTCAAAAATATAGAATAAATAATCATTAATTAATTAAGAAGTCATTTTTATTACTATGAACTACAGAGAAACTACAGGACTTTAAAGATAATATTTGCCTTCAGCCGTGAACAATGATTTTAATATATTTTATAAGTACTGAAATACATAGAGATACTCGGAATGTATTTCAATAAACGTTCTTACTATTATTCAAACTGTGAGAGTGGCTATAAAAAACAGAACTAACTTGATGGTCGAGGTATGAGGTTCGGATCCTCAGAAACCTATCGATCGTTAGACGATACGTACGCACAATTTCACATATGTTAAAAATATTTTGTTCTGACTGTGTTCTTATATTATTTCATAAATTTCAGTGTAGAGTTTGGGAAAACACATAGAATCTTTAATATGTTGGTAGTTGCTTTCAAGCCAGATAAAATGTTCTCCTATAGTCCTCGTATAGTAAAATATAGTATCTTATCTCATCTCCTGGTACGGTATTTAGAATGGTTCGAGTTGCTTGAAAAGTGAAAAAAAGAAATCTGCGCAGCAAAGGGAGGAAAATGGATACTGTAATACTAGCACAAGGTAGATAAGTATTGGGGCTAAAAACGACATTACCAAAGTAACGTTCGAGGATGGAAATATATTTTCAAGAGGTAAAAAGGAATTTGTATCTCGAAGCCGGATAAAGCTATTGACATTACTTATGTTTGAAAATCATCCTTTCGAAGATTCATCGAAATCTGGCTTTAAATTATTCAGAATGTATTTGATCAAGAAATTGATGTGTGCTTACTCGAATTTGAATACTATCGATAGAATGCAATAAAAAAGTTTGCTGTGAAATGTAAATTAAATTATTATTTGTATTAGAAAATAAATAATAATGTAATGGAATCATCTGAATAAGTTTACAAGAAACGATTCTGTTTCTGTTAAAAACTAAAGTTAGAAGTACCTGCAAAATATTGTAAAGATACCTAATCAAGATTTAATTTTTGAGTCATGAATATGCGTGTGTAGCTATATCATCGAATAGAAGCGAATCTATGTGTATTATGTTATTATGATGATATTAATTTTGATATTAATATTGCACTTCATTTTTTTTGTTTGGCTAATCGGATTATCCAAATTACAACGTGAATGCACAAATTAAAGCCGTTACGGGTTTTGCCTAGTCTTTTGAACCGTTAATTAAATTGAAAAATAATGGAGGGAGAGTATTTATTTATAAAACTGCAATAAACTGTATTTATTTATAAAATAGTAATATTAATAATAATGTATAGTTCATAATCATTTCATCAATTAATACATTTTTACTACCTATCTTTTAACTCGTAGCGTCTGCTTGTCTGCCGAAAAAACTTTGGATTGATTTTAAACCCCTTTCCCGTGATCCAATCGAGCTGAAACTTTGCAGGCAGACTCGTGGTGACGATAAAAATGATCTAACAAATTTTCGTTTAAAAAATTTAATCATAGTATAATTTTGGATTTTTCGAAATTTTAATGGTTTTTTCAAATTGGAAATCATACAAATGAGAAAAGAGCCCGACGCGTGGAGAAGGCGCGAAACCTGTTTCAACTAGTCTGACTCGAGCCATGGGTCCGATCAGACGGTTTCACCGACGCCGTGCCCCCCCCCCCTATACCAATTATTATATTTTCAATATTCTATAAGTTTTAAGGATAATAATATACATGGTACGGATTTTCCACATGAACTTAAAGCAAGAGGAATATGTTGATAGAATATCATTAAGCAATTTATGTTTGGAACAAGTAGATGAGTTTTTGTTTTTGGGAATTGTGTTCGATAGAAGAGTGAAAACTGAGAAAGATATCGAACGCACGGTGACAGATAATCAATTCTAATTGGATGACAATACTGATGTGTGGAAGTGAAGCCTGGAGCTGGCATAAGACGAATGAAAGTTAACCGAATGCAATGGAAAAAAGATCACTTAGCCGTATCTGTGGCATATCCATTTGTGATATAAAGAATGAACAAATTGGGAAAGAATGTAAAGCAGATCTTACCGTAGTAAATAGAATTAAAAATTTGGTTTAGAATGAAAATGAGGATAGAATATAAAGAAAGATATATGACGCAAGTGTTAACAGAAAGAGAGGGCGGTCGCGGAAGACGTGGCATAACCAGATTTAAAAAAAAATTAGAGATGCGAACACGGAATACGTGTCACATCAATTTTCTTACTATTTTGAAACTAAACTAAACCCTTGCGCTATGAAAATTAATAACTTATGAAAATAGGACCAACTTGCTGGTCTAGAGTGAGGTTCGAATCCGCGACCTCGCCACGAGGCGAGAGTCCTTACCACAAGGCCGACAAGCTACTCCTAGTTAACTATAATCAAACAGTGGATATACCATGTACAAATGACTTATTTATAAAATTTTAAGCTACCCCATAAATAAAAGTTTTATAAATAAGTCGTTTGTACGAGGTATATGCACTGTTTGATAATGGCCTTACAAGCCGAAACAGCTGTAACACCTAAAAATAGTTAACCCGTAGACCTTAATAATAATATTTATTAAAATTTAATTTATTTTAAATTTCGCATAAAATAAATATGGAGTTCTACAAATTAAACACACAAACCATAAATAAATTAACCATCAATCGTCGAGGATGCATGCGAAGATGTATAAATGTGAACGAGGCGAGAGTTGTGTGTCAGGACAGAAGAGTGTGGTGTTCCATCCCACCCCCACGGAGAAACGACGACTTAAGAAATATTTTTTCTGCCTGAAACATACAAGTATTACCATCGGGGTAGTTCCTAAGTATGATATTTACGTTAGGGTTTAATGCAATTTTACGTGTAATTGGCTGTGTACCACATGTGCGACCTCGCTATATTAGCGAAAAGATAAACAAAACAATAAAAAAATAAAAAACTAACCCATAAAAACCAAGTTTTTATTATACTCCCTTTCTTTGTCAAATATAACAACAATTAAAGATGAATTAAAACATATAGCATAACACTAAACTTACAGTTATTTAATATATTTCTAAAATATCAGATGTTTTGAGCTTTGTTAAGACACTTCATGCTTTGAAGATTAAATTCTAATAACATTTGTCAGTCAATTTAGATTTTCGATATTCGAAGTGAAGTACCTATTATGTAAACCGATGGAGTAATTCAAATTTAGAAAATATTCCGCGACGTTATCGGGCCGCCGTTGCTAGTTAGCAAACTTTTCCCTTCCAATTTGAATAAACCAATAAAATTTCTAAAAATCCGAAATTATACTATAATTATTAATTTTTTTCAACGAAAATTTGATAGATCTTCTTGATCGTCGCCACGAGTCTACTTTCCAAGTTTCAGCTTGATTGGATCACGGGAAAAGGGTTAAAAATCGATCCAAAGTTTTTTCACCCGGCAAGCCGATAAGCAAGCAAACAAGCAGACGCCACGAGTTAATATAAAGGGAGTAATAATAAAAAGCACGTAATATTTCTCGAATATTCTAATTTTAAATGAAAACTAACAAATTAATTTGGAAAATTAAAATCCCTTATGCCGTGCTTATAAAATAAGCTAATAACTAGTTTGGTATACTGGTATTTTGTGATTCATAACTCTTTTGGTAAACAAACCAATTTTTTTAATTCGGAAGTAATGTTATAAGTTAATTAAGAACGAATAAAAACGTTATAAAACATTGGGATTGCGACTTTGGGGAGATATCGTACTGAAGACGAATAGTAAATATGCCATTATGTTATATGATTTAATTCAGAATATCAAAGGACGATTTCTTTCCAATATACAGTCTCATCATTCAGCAAGAAGACTCGATGGTGGGGAACGAGACATGGTGGTGTGCCCCCCAGAGGGGGCACACCACCATGGTGTCGGTCCCCTCTGGGAGAATATCATCAAAGTCCATGCAATTTACCACTTTTTTGCCATATTATTAAATTCAAACATATTTGAAAAAAATATTATAAAACATAACTAAACTTCGTCTACTGAGACTTAAATAAAGTTTTACTATCAATAAGTCGTTTGTGGAAAGTTTTTCTAATTATCTTTTCGGTAACTACTATCTTCTCCGCTGTTTTTATGTACTGGCTTTCATGGCATCTGTGTCACGGGTTGTTTGATGGGTTTAATAAGTATTCTTGTATAATACATAATAATTAATTAACTAACTAATAACTGACCATCACGCAGTTTCCCCTCAGGGGTAGGCAAATAGGAAAAAAGGAATGAACGCCATATTCTTCTATCTTTGCACACTACTTTCGCTTCGGCAATATTCATACATATTCTCATACAATCTCTACGGTTATTGAGACTTTTAACAGGGCCATCCTCCAATACTTGTAGTATCTGTTCATGCCAGCTCTTTCGCGGACGAACTCTATTTTTGTTGCTTTCGACACTTGCCCCATATATTTTCTTAACTATCCTTCCCTCGTTCTTACGTTCTACATGACCAAACCATCTCAGCACTCCTTTGTTTATTCTGTCTACCACACTCCAACCAGCATTACATTCACGTCTAATTTGTTCATTTCTTACTATAGACCTACAATTTTCAACACAAACACCTTAGTGACCGCATTCAGTCTACTTTTATTCCTTTTTTGCCAATTCCAATTCCAACTTCCAAACATCAGAGTAAATAATTATACCTATATATATACTACTAACTCCTATTGCACTTTGTGTTATTTCTTATTATTGCAATATGTTACCTATATTGTATGTAAAAGCCCTAAAGGGCGCAAAATAAATACATAAAAAATTAAAAACATGCTTCGGGATTGGTTCAGAGGGTCGACGATCGTAATGATCACGACTACGACCACCATGTGAAGAGTAAAGTGGCCACGAGAAAGGGAATGCTAGTTCTCTATAATTCAGAGTTTATACAATTATAAATAAATAACTAACCAGTATCCGCGCAGTGGTAGGCAGAGAAAATAAATAGGCACGTTATTCTATCTGGGCACACCAATTTTGCTTCAGTCTCAATCATATATCTCATGTAGGTACGCTCTAAGGTTTTCTTTTAACAGGACTATTTTCAAACATTTTTTGTATCTTATCGTGTCAGGTCTTTTGCGGATGCCTTCTATTCCTGCTGCCTTCAACGATCGAGTCTTTATATTTTCTATCTCTTCCTCATATATTTTTCTCTCTCATACGTTCCACACGATCAAATTATCTCAGTGATACTTTCATTGTTATATCTACCACCGCACCTCAGCAATAAATGTAATATTCACTTCTAATTTGTTAATTCTTCACTCTATCGATAAATTAATAAATTTCTTATTCCATAATATTGTATTAAAAAACGCCGTGCAATTAAGAAAAAAACTTTAATTGACAAATAAAGACACTGTACACAAACTTTAGCCATATCAATGTACTTCCCAATAATTTAGGTCGCTAGAAAGTTCTATTCGTCTCTGGTAATACTTTGCATGACGTTTTCTTGATGCTGTCTAACGTACGGATTCACAGTTCGCTATCTATTTGTCCGATTATATGGCATTCGCTCCTGTCAAAAGAAAACCGACTAGTCACCACGGCCGCGACGCAATTTGTAAGAATCCTGGTTCTCGAATTTTCTGGTACATATTACGTTTTCGACCGGCTTCCAGATCTTTCTGAAAATTTCTAAAACATTCGGAATGTTCGGAACCCTTCTATTACGCGCAGTTCTTCTCGATTTTAAAATATCGTGATATCAAGCTAAAATAATCTTAGCTGACGGAAAGTATTTCATAAGGCTTTTCAAAAAAATTCAACCACAAAAGAGGGAAAAATCCTTAAATGAAGAAAACTAGGACATAATAATTCTTAGAAACGTCGTAGCGTTCCTCTCGACTTCATGCTGTAGTAATCCAAGGTCTTTTATGCACCTCTATAGAAATACCGTTGTAAAATTTACAGGGTACTCACTTTTTCGTTTATGAGTTTTCAACAAGTCGAAGCAAGTTTCAAAATAAATATAAAAAAGCTACATAAAAACTCGCGAAAAAATAATAAATGCAGATTTGTTTACAAAGAAGGTAAGCTTATTTTCGTCGGAAAAAAGAGATATTTACGTAATAAGGTTTCGGATCGTAAAAGGTTTTACGCCTATAATAAAAAGGACGAACTCAAAAAGGAATTGATGGGGTTACCCGTAATTTTATTATAAATTTTGTGAATGAACTGACAAAGAAAAACGATGGCTTAATTAGAGATTCAGAAATATTTGATTCATGGTTTACAAAAATGTATAATACGATACTCTGTCAATAATTTTTATGTAGTTCAAAAAAAATTTATACATATGTATTTAACTATTAAGATATATAAAGTCTCACAGGTAATAATGTGCGTATTATTTCAGAGCTTAAGCATTCTTCTTCTAGTGGTTTTTTGATTATCGAACGTTATTGATTATGTTGGCGAACATTATCTCGTTTGAAGCATCTCGAAAACTTGCCAAAAAGTCCATGTGAAAAAGTTTTTTGTCCACGCGACAAAAAATCTATGCGACATCAGATCCAACAACACATTGACTCCAAAACAATTTTCTTTTTTATGAAAGAGCTTTAAATAAATTAATGAGGTTAGATTAGGTAAGGTTAAGCTAATCGAAAGTGTAGTATGGGCCTTCAGCTCAGTTATATAAGATTCTGGCCCCTCCAAGGGCAGTTATAAATACTGTCGCTTCAATAATAGGGCAGAATATGTTAATGGTCTTATTTGGAAACATTGATTATTCATTAATTTATTTAATGATCTTTAAAAAAAAAAACAATTTAAAATTTTGTTTGTTGTCAGCATGTTGTTGGGTCTATTGCCAAGTGGGATTTTCTCGCGAGGATCTTTTGTCGCGTGGATCTTTTGTCGTGGAACCCTCTTTAGATTATCGAACGTTAGCGACGATGGCGAACTTATCCTGTTTGAAGCAAATTTTTTGTTTAGATGATAAGATGCAGGTTCTGTTTTTATTTAATGTCCCATGACGCGATCAAAATATTTCAATTTCCGTTTAAGGATTTAATTTTCTTATAGTTGACTAATGGCAGTGTAATTATAGGCATTTAGATGCGGGATATCATATTGTCTTTAGTAACCCTAAAAATCCAGCAGTCTAAGCCACATCAGTATTATTTTACTGAGTTTCCATGATTCCATTCTAAATAAAAAAGCAGGTCAAATGTAGCGTGTGATAATCTTAGTACACATACTAATTTAATAGATTTTCTACTTCAAAATGAGCAAATTAATTTTGTGGTGACATTAATAATATGATTAATAAAAATGAACTTGAAAAATATCAACATATTTCAGAGCTCATGGACAATACGTCAAGATACAATTGTATACTATCAAATTAAGATCGAAGTATAGACAATTAAAATATAAAAATTATATATGGGAAATAAATAACCAGGTCCTTTTTACAAATAGTTATCTTTTAAATTTGTTTTCATGTTGGTGGGTACTTCATTATTATTCATTTCTTATATATAATTTTTATATTTTGATTACCTATACTTCGATATTTAATTTGTTAGTAGATATACAATTGTATCCTGACGAAGGGAACATAGACTCTGAAGCATGTTCATATTATTCAATACAAAGTGGTGAAAACAAAGTTCATTTTTATTAATTATAATCCAGTTGATTCTAACTTGTTACAAAAGTATCACGCCATTTTCCGCAGGGGTAGGCAGAGAGGATAAAGCGCCACGCTCTTCAACCTGGCCCACAACTCTCGCCTTATCCACATTCATACATATTCGCATACAAACTCGAAGATTGTTGCGGCCCCTAACAGGACCATCCTCCATTATCTGGTTAGTCTTTCTTTCTGGCACCGCCAACACTTTGCACTTTGCACATTCTTTCCTGATTAATTTGCTCAATATGCACAAACCACCTGAGCTACCCTTTTTTCATTCTGTTCCGCTTTGCATTATTTTCTAACATCTCAATTTTTTAAATCGATTTTACCCACAAACGTCTAAGCGATCACATCTCTACCGCATTCCATTCCGTATAAAAAATAGGTAAAATATCGCCTGTGATTTTCGTAGTAATACACACACTAACCCAGTTGAATTCTTACCAGAAACCGTGGTTCCATGATCATCAAAAAAACGGTAAAATGTAGCGTTTTATTGTCGTAGTAGTTAACTAACCCTAATTTACACTAACCCAATTGAATTTTACCTAAAACCATGTTTACTTCATGAGGTCATGACGGTGCGCGTGCCATCACTCACCAGTGGCGTGACAAATGGCCCGTATGCCAGTCATATAGAACATGGGTTTGTGAAAAATGGCGAAGGCGTGGAATGCAGGTGTGGAAGTTTCACGGTATCAAATGTATGAAGTCCGGATGTTTATTGGGGAGCGCGATAGCAGACAGTCGCATTACGGTGCGGTGAATTTCATAATTAATCTGTTTTTAATGTTTACAATTTTAAATGTAAATTTCTAAAAAAAATAACGCGGTGCATGACTGCTGTATGCCAGATGCTTGCGGTTAGTATATTGAAGTAAGCTGCTCGTAAATATATATTTTGGAAACAATGGCGAAATTTATTATTTTTCTGTCGAAATATCATAATATACTCGTATTAAAATCTGAATTATACACAGAGTATAAAATTGAAGAGAGTTGTAAACTCCTTTCGGCGAAGGGACTGGGACGCAGGGGAAGTTTCCCTCCCCCCTCACATATATAAAGACCCATTTATAAATAAAATACTAAATAAAATGTATTTTTCACAAAATACTTGTTCTTTCAAAAGTCCCTTCAAGTAAAAACATCATAATGTAATAAAACTCGATTAATCTACTAAGACGTTATATTAATAAGAATACTAAGTTTGACCTTTTCATAATTGTTTCAAAATTTACAAGCTCGTAGTAATTTTTTAAGCTCACCAAAAATGGCGAGCTTATTTCCTACCGAAGTGATTTTGTACGCTGGGTAATATTAAGATTAAAAAGTAGAACATTACATTATATGTATTTAAAAAAAACACGCGTGAGCGCTTTGTGTAAACTATATCAATAACGTAAGCACCCATTTTTTATTTGGAAAGTGGGGCAAACATTTACCAAAAGTTATTTTTTACTTTTTAGTATATTGAAATATAAGCGAATTTAAAAATATATATATTACGGACGAACGTTGCGATTGTTGTGCAGAAGATCTACTATTGCCGTTTTTCACTTAATACAAATATGTATTTTATACATGAATAAATATTTGTAAATAACACAAAAGTATGAATATCTGTGCGTATGCGTGAGTATGTTTGTATGTGTGTGTGCACATCCGCGCGCATGTGTGAGTGGAAATGTGTCACCTCGCAAATGTGTTACCCCTAAGGCCGGCGCCACACGACGCGTCCTTTCCGTTGTGTCAAATCGGCATAGCAAATGAATAGACCGATCATCCGCGTAGTGTGTTTGATAAGCGCATATTATTTGGAAATAATAGCGGCGTTCCGCGACGGAATATCCGCGTGATCCTAACATCATAACAGAGTCAATGCTTTTGATCAGCTATTTGTGAAGATATTTCATGTCACTTAGCGTTCGTCCACCTTCAAGTGATCATTTTAAGGTACTTGTATGCCTCGGTGTAGTTGTCAGAGTGAACGTGCTTTTTGAATCTGTTGAATGCGTTCGAGATGCTTTTTATGAATTTCGTAGTGTGGAGACCAAATTGGCGAGGCAATTTTAATATACTGAGTACATAACAGGAGCATATGTGTTATAGCGACTGAGTGCTGCTAAACGATTTATTTATTCGAAGTACTAATCCAAGCATTCTAAATTAGATTGTGGCGTTAATATCTTTTTTTAAATTTTATTATTTTTTACTTATTTAAAAAATTAATTACAAATACATTTTTTTTACAGGATAGAGACAGATACTTATAATGGATATTTTTCTTCTACATAAGTGACATAAACTCGTGTGTAGATGTATCATTACATTTTACATTTACAGCGATTTATATGATAAAATGTATAGACAATTAAGTAATAAGTATATGATCCAAATATGTTAATTTTGAGTCAAGTACGCCAAGATATATTGTGAATATTTTTTACGTGATTTAACAAAATATATCCTTAACATTTAATGTGACATATTTGCTATTCTGCCATTTCCACAATCCGATAATTTTCAACTTTTAATGGACATTTTAAATCATTACTCTTACCTGCTGCTTCCCTGCGTAGTGTCCCCAGTCAAAAGGTCAACACAATTTTTATCGCAGTTTCAGTAACACATTTTGAAAAGTAGCATAAAAAACGAATTATTATTAGATTAAATAAACTAGATTCAAAAAGGAAATTTTGACATTTTTCGATTTGTGCCCATGTCAAAATTGTGTGTATTTGGAAATTAAATCTATACGTTGTGTATACTTAGTAATAATGTTGCGTTATTGGAAAAGTTAAGAGGTATTGTGATTTCTTATCGGGAAAGTAATGTTGTATTATTTTACGTAAAAGTTGACACAAATGGCACATTTAAAAATATAAATATACTCCGGGCGAGTTACGATATTGTGATAACGCAATAAAAATGTCCGACTCACTAGCGCGCATTTACAGTTATCAAAAGAACAGAAGTTGCTCAATAATACTTGTAATTGATAGTCGCACAGCGTAAAATTTAAAATTTATTTTTAAATTTTTTTAAATTTAATACAAAATTAAAATTAATAATTATGTCCAGCCACAAACGCTATAACGCTGTAAACATCAAAAATAATATGTTTTATTTTTTTAAAAGCATTATCATACGGCTGTTAATCTAACTCAATTAAACACTTAAAAAATGTTTTTATTTAAATATTAAAATTCTGAATAATTGAATTGCCTGTACAAAGATTGTGAAGAGGCCTTGGGAATAAATTTTAGCCAGAATAATGATATTAATTTAATCACTACCTTTGTTTCCCCCGGATTCACTTGAAATCAAGTATTTTTGTGAGTATTAATTTTTATATTCCTATATAAAAATGTAAAAGCCCATAATGGCGATAAATAAATAAATATCTCGTTGGAAACGCTGAAAAATCGCGGAGAAAGACGAAACAAATCAAGCCATCACAAACTGTTTTGAGAGTTAATTGAAAATTTCAAAGCTTCATATCTCACGATGGAAATGATTTGCGAGCTGAAAATATGCTAAGTTTGATTAAAATAGAAATTTTGTGTTGAATAACCACAGAGCACACCGTTTCATAGTTTTTGCTGCTTCATACAAACAAATTTTCCGCTTTATAATTAAGATTAACGGAGATAAAATTGTTAAAACCAAGTATTTTTAATCATTGTATCTTAAATTTAATACTTGAAATGCTACGTTTAAAAAAACGCGTTCAACTATACTCGCAATCCTCGTTGAACAGAAAAGATGATTTAAATTACATTTTCTTTAATGCTAGAATAAAGCTATTTTCTACACAGCCACAAAATTTGCAATTGAAAAACACTTTAGATAAATAGGTTTTATCGTTCAAAAATGCTTTTAAGAGGGCGTGATATAGGATATTAGTAAAACTTTTCGGCGAGCTTCTATTCAACAAAAATATTCAATTTGGCAAATACATTTTCTATTCATTGCGAGACCCGCGTATATTTGAAAAAAAAAACCTTTTTACATTTATGGCCGACATTAAAGTCACGAGATGGCATAAGTTACCGTTGAGACTAAAATTGTGTATTTATTTTCCACTGACATCAAACATGTAGGAGTGTCTACTTCATTCCTTTTGACAAAAATATCGAGTAGCTAGATTGGTGGGGATAAGGATACATTTACATTCAGCCACAGAATAGTTTATATGTATTTTTTATTGCCAGTATTATGTGTCGTAATTTCCATCCTGAATACTGAATGTGCGCTTTGAAGGGAAGTGACAACACATTTCGACGGGATTAATATGTCAGAAACAGACAAGAATATCATGTATCACATTTGTTACAAAAATGTAAGTATGCATTGGAAAAAATGTATGTATTGGAAAAAATGTGATCGGTAAATTGTATGATGTAGATATTTAAATTATATATAAATGTTTTAAAAGGTTATGACAGAGGTTGAAACTTTTACTTCTGAAAAACCAACAAAATTGTTAGACTACATTTTTAAAGAAACTTATATACATATTTTTTAAATGTATTTATTGTGTTAAAACCTATACATGTTATTTATTTAAATACCTATGTATTAACGCCCTTATGGGCTTCTACTGAAAAAATAACTAAGTAATGAGCATGTATAAAAAATCAAACATAAATGCATGAAGATAGTATATATATATTTTTTTTATTTATGGTTTTTGTGTTTAATTTGTAGAACTCCATATTTATTTTTTGCGAAATTTAAAATAAATTAAATTTTAATAAATATTATTATTAAGTTCTACGGGTTTAGTATTTTTATGTGTTACAGCTGTTTCGGCTTGTAAGGCCATTATCAAACAGTCAATGATATCACAGTGTTTGATAATGGCCTTACAAGCCGAAACAGCTGTAACACATAAAAATACTAAACCCGTAGAACTTAATAATAATATTTATTAAAATTTAATTTATTTTAAATTTCGCAAAAAATAGTATATATATATCTAGTGAGTTTATTTTATTTTAATTTAACGAAGTGTAAAAATAATACCTAATTTAGGTTGAACACAAAGGTTTGAATGCGATGATCAATAATTAAAATACAGTAATAATTTATACGATTGCTCAATACATCATCCAAAATATAATACTTATATACAAGGTGTCTCGTAGTTAGTAGCAAAAATTTCGGAGGAGTCTTCTACATTAAATTTTGAAGAGAAAATATTCTTTACACTTTCGGTGAAATGTCGACAGTTACGAAAATAAGCGACGTCAAAGTTTGCTTTTTTTTATTTCTGATATATTTTATGTAAAAAATTGACTTTCATCACAGTAACTTATATAGGCTATTAAGATTTCATTTGCTTTGATACAAGTAAAATAAAATTATTAAAACCTTTTAATAATTTTAGTATAAAATTAAAGTTCACAATTTCTTTATTCAAAGTCTTGAATAAAGAAATTGTGAACTTAATTTTGACACCTTTACTCAAAGATGTCGGGTCGTATCTTTGAGAAAATGTTCGTCTTTACGTGCGGAACAAAGCGCCAAAGCTTTGTTAACGTCTAAAGGCGTCATACTAGAGCTGGTCCAAGTGGCCGATGGTAAACCGTCCTTTGTTACCCATATGTCTCTGAGACAAGAGTATCAAAATGATACTTTTTAAATTTTCCAAACCGAACCTAAACCAAAAGTGAAACATCTGAAAAACATCTGACCGCTGCAACACAAGGAAATAAAGCTATGATGGAAGATGGCGCTAAATGGATTTAGTAACAATTTTGACATTATTGGTATCAGGTGAAATGCAAGAAAGTAACTGGATTCAATTTTTTTGTATGTGCAGCAATTTTGAGATATCGTATTGAAATATATACAAGAATAAATAAAATGAATAAAGCACTAAGGCACGGTTCAATCAAGTTGGCTTAAATTAAAAGTTTGTGTAAAGCATAGATTTTTACGTTTTAAATGAACTTTTACACTAATCCAACTTGATGCAACCGGCCCTTAGTGCCAAAATGTTAATTTTAAGATACAAGGTAAAAAGCAGAAAAAAGTCTTATTCGCTCTTTGTTTGCAATTTTACACATCTTTTAATAATTCATTTCAATACTACTACTTGCCGGTACCTCACACGAGTTAGCCATTTTAATACTAAAAACTATAAAATATTCACGTCGTTAAAAAAAATGACGCGGCACTTGCTAGCTGTATGTAACCCGTCAAAAATGAAGGTACTTTTACATGCCAGTTCCTAAAAAATAAGTATTTACTTATTTATAGCCGACACCTATGAAATAGTAATAACGACTTTTATCAATATATTTGAATTTTTTAAAAATATTTCCCCCGCCGGCAGTACATGAAATGGTTTGCACCTTTGCTAAGCCCTAGTATATTATGTAGTATATTTTTGACAGCCCACGGAGTGTCTGCGGTAGCAACATGCGTTAAGCGGTCGGTTCTGGTTTGCTGGTCCGGGGTTCAAGTCCCATCTCCAACGGTTTAATTTATTTTTTTAGCCGTGAATTTGAACGAAATTTCGAAAGTTACGCGAAGTTATGGGACAGACAGATGGACGGACAGACAACGAAATTATTATATTTAGATGCGATACGCATTCCCATATAACGAGGAAATTGTTTAATGTATTAGCGAAGACATATGTAGTACTAATCTGTATCTTAAATTATTATCTTAAATTTTTTATTTTTGTGCACATAGTGCTTTTTTCATTTACAGTATTCAAATATTAAATACATCTATTATTTAACATTTTTTGTATAATATATAACGACTTTGCCATTAAACAGTGTTTTTTTATATTTATTCGGAAAACTAACAGCTAACAATAATTAAGTAAATAAAAAGAATGTGAAACATAAAAGTCAATTACAGGTTTTGACTGCTTTTATCACGAAGTTAGGTGTATATTATCACGGAGTTACTTCACTTCAAAAGTATGTCCTTTAATTTTGAATGTATTTTATTTTTCTTTCTTAATGATTCGGTAACAAGTATAATATTTTTCATTATGACATACTAAATAAATAAAGAAAAAAAGTTTTTTTACATGTTTTTTTCATACTCTTAGTATCACGAAGTTAGATCAGTTTAACCAGTGCTTGAATTGATAGGCTGTGGATATTGCTACCTTTGCTTTTATACCCCCACAAAATGAATTTATTTACACATACGTTGTTATAGACTGTATTCATAACCTCACTGGGCTTTGCCAGTGCTGAGGCGAACATAAGATAGTTTTTATATCTAGATTCTAGTTTAAACAAAAAGTTAAGATTAATGAATAAAATGTTCGCAAAACTTAAAAATATTTGAATGCTGATTTATCTCTATGTTTTGTTAGATTGAGTGACACAATTGAGTAATTTTGAGTAATGTTACGGATTCGCAGCGGTGGGAGACAAAATGGAACATTTAAAATCAATCAAGGTTTTATTTATAAACCACAAATTGGACACAAATTTTAGCTAGAAAACTAATTCGTAATTCACGCAAATTTTGCACTAGTCAGTCGTCTGCGGAACTCTTTATATTCGTCGCCTCGAATATTTCGCCCGTTTATGGAACACTTTATTCGCACTGTCCGTTTTTCGCCCGTTTCGCTGAATGTCGCCAAATGTCAAACAAAGACAAATCCGCGCACACTTCCGTGTATTTTATTACTGCTCAATTTTCTCGAAGCTTCTGGCATATTCTTGTGAATTCTGGATCATTCTAGTTCTTTCTTGCACATTCTAAAACGTCCGGCCCGTTTCGTAAATCCTCGATATTGTACTCTTTTTATCGGTTTAAAACTTTGTGAGAATATTATTATAACTTTGATGTTTAATCATATTGTCATGGGTTGTGGCTGCGAGAGACAAATGAAAACACTGGAAATGAATTGGCGGTTTATAAAGTAGTAATTATAATATAAAATTGAAAGTCACTTAAAATGAATTAAATTAATACACTATTCTTGAATTCACACTTTTCGCAATTTATCACTCGTCTTAAAATTCTTTATTATTGCTCGGTAACACTTTCGAAAAATTCTGTTCAAATTTCGCACGTAAGTATTTTGCTTTAGTAATCTGCACGCCATTGGTATCACACGCGCGTTGGTAACACAGATCGCCACGGCTTGTCGCTAATTTCGTGCCGGTAGAAACGTCAAAATAAAACTCTCCGCGCCGCGGCATACTCGCGCCATTTATACACAATCGCTGGTTTTTTAGAACTCTCGAAAAGATTCTTTTATGGCGTCCTATAATACATAATTATTCTCATTATGTGTAAGTATTATTTTTTAAATGTCTCTAAATGAGTTTTGTTTTAAATCTGTCCTTAAAATAATTTTTTATCAACGTTAATGTTACTTCGGATATACTTCGAACATTATAGAAAAATAAATAAATTAACAATCCGAATTGCTGAATTATACAGAATTCGACTTCAGCAAAGATTTAAAGTATGTTATTAAAACTACTCATAGACACGAGAACTAATTAATCTGCCTGCCGTAATCTAAGGATCCAGATTGTGTCCACCAGCGAACACATAAAAAGGGGTTGCATAAATTTTAATCAGAAAAGGAGTTTATAAATCTTTCTCATGGCCCAGACTTTCCTGAAATCCGTACTTTACTATGCCTCTTGAAAAGTTAAACCCGGCGCTGAAGCACCCTGGCATTTTCCTCGATCCGGTCATGTCAAGACGCCTCTCGTCGGCGGAGGCTTCTGCGCCGGCCGTATCGCGTTCCCGCGAAGCCTTTTAAACTTTTAGAAGCAAAGCTCTCACGGTTTATGCAAACAGGAGGCGACCAGGAAGGATTTGGTGTAACTGTCACACAGGAATCGATGCACACACAATGCACAATATAAAACTTTTTATTTCATACGTAACATCTTTATTTGTATTCTTTAATTGGATTTAAAGTAGCCCGAAGGATTCATAAGGTATAAATTCAATTTAATTTATTTAATAAATAATATATGCTATACAAACTTAAATTTTTTGTGTGAATATTATAAATTTTAATTAATTCATCTATATTATTTTTCTACTTTATTTATTTTAAGATACATACAGAAAACTCTTGTTAAATTTGTTTTAGAATCCTATTTCGGAAAACCCTTTCGAAGACATGGAACAAATCAATATATAAAGTGATGTCTAAACAAAATCAACTTTATAACCAAATTAATTAATCAATTAGAAAGATATACAGAAAAATGAAATTCATGAAAAAATATTTGATTGCTACCGGGGTTCGATCCAGGATCTCCTCTTATCCGGGGTAAGCGCGTTATCCAATTACGCTATAGCGGCCTCTTATACTTCCGTGAATATATCGATCTTATTAATATATAATTTTTAATAATAATAATAAAATTTAATAATGTCTTTAAATAAAAATATATACCTATATAAATTAATTAATTAATTAAGGAAAATAAAATAATAATCTTAAACAAAACTTTAACCCTTTTTACATTAAACAATTATTCTACACATATTTACACTTGGACTTATGACTAACTCAACTTTCACTAACATTCCACTTGATACTCTATAGATACATAATAACTATCTTATGAAAATAAATACTACTGACGAACTCGAAAAAATATTATAATTGTGTGCTATAACGCCACTCTGGGACAGGCGTAGCCTAGTAGAGTGGCATAATCCACAAATTAAACAAAACAAAAAAACAAAACAAAAAAATGTGTAAATTATCTTATGTTTTATCTTATGTTTTATTGTTAAATTAGTATTAAGTATCTTATTTGTGAACAAGGATTTTTAAATAAATAAAAAAAAAAAAAAAAATAATAAAATGTATTATCCATTTTTAGAGTCATCCACTTTTTCTGGTATGGTAGGCACAAATTACTTTGTGTAACTGCCGCTAGGGGTCGCCGGAATTAACGGTTTTAATTCATTTTTATTTTTGGACACATTTGATACAACACATATATATATATATTACATTCAAGAACACATTCTTAATTCATTTGGTTTTGAATTTCACAGAACTTTGTTTTGAAAAATTGCAATTTCTCAATAAGAATGTGTACTTGAATATAAATCTACTTTATTTTTAACTTTATTTTATTATTATATAATGTTTTTCTTAATGTACACTCCGGCACATGCCTTCGGTCTAGTAGAGTGGGACATAACCCAAGAATGCAGATACAATCATATATATGCAATTGAAAATACAAAAAAAAGTTAATGTGATGTAAAGTATGGATTACATAAATAAATATAAAAACATATGTGACATGAGAAAAATTTCATTTTAACTGCAGTTCTTCCAAAAAGCATAAACATCGGCAGGTTGATCCTGATATGTATCGGAATGTGAAATAATCTATGTCTTGTCTCTATGACTCTCTTAGGTAATTATCAGGAACCTACAAATTAATGCTCAGTATAATTTCAAAATCATCGATCACATCGATAAAACAATCGATACAATCGCAACAATCAAACAGTAAAAATGCGTAATCAAGTAAACATTCCCTGTTCCTATTGTAGCTCTGGGAAAACTCGGTGCTGAGATTCCTCGGAAAATTCTTTTCTTCATCATAAAAGAGTACTTTAAGCTCACGTGGCCCCCAAATCAACTGCCCACCCTCGAGTCTACTCACACCGAGGAGTTGTAAAGAGTTCTAAGTATGCGGGTATTTTCTACTAAAATTTCCATTGACCTCTTCAATGTGATTATGAAATATTAGAGTGCTCACAATTCTAACGCTTGCATCCCATAAAAAATGACGTTTGTGTAGGATTTTGGTCTCCATTTTGTTGTGATAGATCGAGTTTTAGACTAGATATTTTTTTTAAATAAATAGAAATACAGAAATCATGCAAACTTACATCTGGATCATGATATTAATATAGGACAGTGAAAGTGATATTTTTTAAAATTGTCAACCTACAATGTTGCTGAATCAATAGAAAAAAATTGTTATTGTTTTTTTTTTTTTTTAAATCAACTAGTGAATCAAAAAAATATGTATATATCCAAAAAACCTCACTGTGAGCACAGACAACGATATAAATTAAATAGCCCTCGACTTGTTATTGGTTTATTTTTTCTCAAATATTTATGTGTAAAATTCGCTTCACCCAAAAATATTTATGCTTGGTAGCTTTACATTTTTATATGTTCTATAAAATTAACTATATTAAAATGAATTTTGCTGTGTAAAAACTATTGTGAAATAATAAGTGAAATAAAAAATAAGAAATAATAAGAATAAGTGAAATTCAAATAAAATGTTCCAAAAAATGAATCTAAGTGAGAGTCTGTAATTTGAATAGAAAAACATAAAAAGGAGGCTCTAGAAATTTGCAAGGTGATTTGATTGTAAAATTATTATATTTCAAATATTATGTTTTTTTAATTTGCAAGATTAACCTTTCAGTTAAGAGACCTTTATAATAAGACATTAAAATTCATAGTGTTAAATTTAATACAAATAATATAATAAAAATTTCAGAGATACATATAACATATCTGTATCTCTGAAATATACATATAATATATAAAAATATACAAATAATATAATCATGATCCTTAAATCTGGGCAATCAACGAGAGAGAGAAAGAAATAGGTTGAAAGCTTTCGAAATGTGGTGCTGGATAAGGATAGAAAGAATAAACCGGACTTAAAAAATTACAAATTAAAATGTTATTCTATTAGACGAGGAGAGTGAAAGATAATTGGTCCATAATAATAATAAACTCCATAGAATATAAAATTAATAGGATACATTCTTAGAAACAATGGATACATAGAAATGTAATCAAGGGAATGATTGCATTCACACAAAGAGTATTTACAATCTCATTCACACGAACGCAGTTCATATACATGAACCTTATCATTACCTTCCAAATCACAAAATAGGCACGATAACAGATTTTGAAATAGTCTTCTATAATGTAGGTACACGTCTAATATTACCTAAAATAACATTATTTCAGTAATAAACTAAGTTTTTACGCAAATAATTGCATTTTCATGTACCTATTTTTAATTTCGCGCAAAAACGCCCGCAGCTGTCATTTCGTCTATGACATATTGTGTCTATGACAACAGTACAAAGACACGGTGATAGAGGCGTGACGTCATTCGCTCCAATTCGCTCTGACCGGCGTTTCAGCTAAAATGGCGGATTGTACAATGCGTCTGTTTGTTTGTTTGTCTGACGAAAAAACTTTGGATCAATTTTTAACCCTTTTTCCGTGATCCTATCGAGCTGAAACTTTGCAAGCAGACTAGTGACAACAATAAAAATGATTTTTCAAATTTTTGTTAAAAAAAATTAATAATCTATACCTATAAAACTCAATGTCTGTCTGTCTGTATGTTCGCTATACAAATCCACACCGTTTGTCCGATTCGATTCAAATTTTGCATACTTATGCTTTGGGACCCGGCGGGTCCCAAAGCATAAGTATGCAACATTTCCCCCCTATTCTCATACCGCTTTCCCTCCCCCTGACATATTTTCGATGCAAATCTGTACCGTTTGACCGATTGGACTCGAAATTTGGAAACTTATTTTTTAGGACTCAGCGGGTAACATAGGCGATATTTTTTCCCTATTATCATACCCCTTCCCCTCCCGCTGACATATTTTCGATGCAAATCTGTACCGCTTGACCGATCGGACTCAAAATTTGGAAACTTATTCTTTAGAACTCAGCGGGTAATATTGGCGATATTTCCCCCCTACTCTCATACTCCTTCCCCTTTCCCTGACATGCAAATCTATGCAAATCTGTACCGTTTGACCAATCGGACACAAAATTTGAAAACTTATTCTTAAGGACTCGGCGGGTAACATAGGCTATCTTTCCTCCCTCCCCTTTTACCTTTTCTCCTCCCCCTGATATATTTTCGATGCAAATCTATACCGTTCGAATCAAACCTTTGTTTCCCCCCATAAATTTATTTTTAACTTAATCCTTAACCCATGCAACGCCGGGTACGAACAACTAGTTATAGTATAATTTTGGATTTTTAGGATTTTTAATGGTTTTATTCAAATTGGAATCATTACAGAAAAGTTTGCGGCGGCCTGATGACGTCACGGAATATTTCAAATTTGAATTACTCCGTCGGTATAATAGGTACTTCACTACGAATTTCGAAAATTTATGACAATTGGTTCACAGATGACAGCTAATTCCGTTTTTTTGGAAGAAATCAAATAATAATATATTTCTTTTAGATTTCTGCTACATAACTCAAATCTGATTCAGACGATTTTAAATAATTTTACGCTGGAAATTCATAAGGTACGATATTGCTGATAATTGAATCTATTAAAATATTGATTAATTTGACGTTTTTAGAATTTAATTTTCAAAGCATGAAGTGTCTTATCAAAGCTCAAAACATCTGAAATTTTAGAATTATATTAAATTCCTATAATTTCAGTGTTACGTTATATGTTTTAATTCGTCTTTAATTGTTAAGATTTTCATTCGCCAAAAGGAATGTAAGAGGAAATAAAACGAAAACAAAATTCAAATGGAGATAAAAAGATATTTTTAGAGATTTTTGAGATAGATATTTTTCCAGACATGTTTCATTTTCAGTCAATCAATTATTAAATTACATGATAATAAACTTAATTTACAAAGAAAGGGAGTAAAATAAAAACTTTGTTTTTATGGGTTAGTTTTTTATTCATCCTTTCACAATTTTTTAATACTGCCATCATGCCCATTGTCGTCGTTCTTATCTGATATAAGAACAATTTTAAAAATATCTAAAATTGATAGCAAATGAGATTGGTAGGTAATGGAAAAAACTTCAAATAAAATAATATAAATCAAACTTTATTAAATTAGGGGCTACCTTCAATGGATTACGGAAAATTATTAGTTGGATACAAGGAAACAGATAAAAGATACACGTTATAGTAAATTAAAAAAATCATATTTTCTATTTGGTACAGATATTCACTTTTGTAGGCAACCAATTATTTATTTCTAAATAATTTTATAATTATTTATTTATATTTTTTGAAATAAATAATAATAAAATTAATAATAGAAATATAATTAAAATCCAGATACCACCCATAACCTTTCCACTCCTATTCTAACCCTGCCCCCGACCCCCGCCACCATTACACTCACCCAATCCCTATAAATTCCGTCTCGAATTATTTTTAATTTAGTTGTAAACGTGTTGTTATTGACAATGGGAGAAATCCCGAAAACGTTATAACAATTCAAAATAAATATAGTGGAATAAAACAGTGTTGTTTACCCTCATTTTTTTAAATATTAAAAATTAATTGTTTAAAATGTGCACTGGTTGAAATAAAGAATAATTAATTTATAATGACCAATTAATCACATCCTTATGCTACTCAATAATATATTTATTATTTCATACGTAGCTGAATGCACTCACGACCCAAATATATTTGAAGATAGTTTTTAATTACCTAATTACCAACATACGTTTAAGTGAAGATGTGCAATAATTTATATTAAAATATTCCACATACTATTCGTACTACACGGATATTTTAAATTTATACTTCATATCCTCTGTATGTTTGGATTTGTTAAATAATATTTCTGAAAGTGCATGATTAAAAAAATCGGCTGGAGCCCGTTAACTGCAAAGCGTTGCGCATATGTTTGAATTTTTCGGATTAAAATTTTGTTTATTAGCTTCGTGCGGTCCATTCCGTGCGAGATTATTTTAGTTGTTTTAAAAAAATAAACAAATGACACAGGTGATTTTTTATTTATTAAAAATGATGCATCATGAAAATTCTTTTCGAACTTTCAGAAAGAACGTCACAGTTAACAAATAATATAATAACTAATATAAATAATAAAAATATAAATACACTAATATAAATAATACAAATAACTTTTAAAGCAACACTCTCCCAAACATCGCATTCTTGATAGTATTTGAACTCAAATTGAATACATCAAAACTTGCTGTATACTAGATGTAACTCGTCAAAAATGACGGTTTTTTACATGCCGGTTCCTAAAGAAAAAGTATTTACTTATTTATAGCCAACACCCACGAAATAGTAATGAAGTAACGATTATCAGATTTTTTTTTTATATATCCCCGGCCGGCAGTTAAATGTACTATTCTTAACCCCGACGGCGATTGGGCGGAACATGAAATGGTTCACATCTTTGCTATGTCCTATATGTACTGTATTTTTGAACGACGCGAGAGAGGACTTGATTAAGGGTATAACTGGGCATAGTATTAATGTACCGGGCCTCCGTCCCTCTAACGAGGACCTGGTAAGGAATGCAAGGAACTTCGGATGCTTCCGTGAGTTTGTTAAGGTGTGGGTGTCCCGGTGGGAAATCCTGCGGGGACCTGAGTAAAGAGCTTGCTCTTGTAGATCTGATCGATACCAAGTCTGATGTTTCTGGGTTGAGTTATTTTTATTCTCTGGTGTATTGCTCTTGAATCGGACGTATATCTGCCGGTCCTGACTTCCCTTGCCGGGTGTCACGTTTTTGTTTTGTCTTTCTTTTTCCCCTTGATGGGAGCGGATTGTTCTTCTTTATTTTTTTTTTGTCCTGTCTTCGACTTGAAGCTTTCCACTGCCGCCGCCGTGGGATCTCGTCTTTTATTTTCTATTATTTTGTTATTTTGGTGTAGCTTTTACTGTTTATGTTATTTTCCTTGCATATAATTATGTATTTTGTTTTATTTTTAATAAAGACTTATCTTGAGGCGGGGACAGTGAATGGTTTTGTTCGAGCGGCCGTGCCACTTCGCAACGGTTATACGACCGGTGCGGAGCAGCACGGTCCTGCTTGTTAGTCGAAAAAAATGTCAACCTGGAGACGACTGAGTAGGACCGATATGGAAGCTTTTGCTCTTAGAACGGTCCTGGGTAAGCGGTGGGTACCATTCACTGTATTTTTGATGGGTAATGAAGGCTCGGCGATAGAAACATCGTTAGCGTTGCCGCCTTGCTGGCTCGGAGTTCAAGCCCCATCTCCGGCCGTTTAATTTGGTTTTTTAGCTGTGAATTCGAACGAAATTACGGACGTTACGAAGCTACGGGGACAGACAGACAGTTGGACAGATAATGAAATTATTGTGTTTGATTGATGGGGGTACAATATATTTTTTTTGCTAATAAATCTCCTCAAAAGGGATAAAATTTCGTATTTGTGTACTTTTCTAAACGATTTAAAAGACGGCGAAGCTAAACACTACGAAAGAATTCTGCCGAACGACAGATGACTTCCGACCTCTCCTATCACTTCTCTGAAGTGGTCTCGTCTACTCCTGGGACACGTGTCCATGTAACTATCGAACTCCCACCGGGGTTGTACAAACATTTGTGAATTATTTTCCCCCACAAAATCACAGAGGTTCTGTAAACTAAGAAAAACATAGATAAAGTAAATTCTCTCAATGGGGGCGAACGGTTTAAGTGACTGACAGAATGAATTGATTTTGATTTACTTTATATTTAAAGCCGGTATATAGTTTGGAGTGCATGTTCAAAAATCATAATATCAAGAAAAGAGGTAAAATGTTAAACTCTTATATATCTCAGAAAGAATACAATGTAGGTGGAAGTAAATGGTGTCAATGGATTAAGAAAAGATATAAGTTCTTCACAAAGAGCAAAATTATTTTGTGGTGACATCATTAATTAAAGTATATAGGATTTCTTTGGATCATTAGATGGAAGAAATCAAGATTGCATAATCGCAATTCACTTTCCTTTTGTGTCTCGAGTGAGAGGGTTATGTAAGCGACAATTAGCCGCACTATGGAATATCAAGGTCTGTTTCGGATCAAAAGTCAATAACTCTTTTATTTCTAAAGGTACATGCATAAAATTTTGCAAACATATAAAGCAGTTTATATAGCTTAAAATTAATACAAGTTTATTTAAATATTTTTTTATTTACATACAATTCAATATATTAAAAATAAACAAGACAAAATTTAAAATTGCCTAAAATTTTATTCATAAAAATGTCAATTTTACTTATAACGTGTTTTAAAACTAATTATATTATTTTATTATATACCTAATTTATCCATAATCAATAAAGAAAAACATAAAATGTAGAGTGCGTACCCACTTAGATGTCCATGTCAAGTCTGTTCGCTTTATCACTTTAAAAGTTAATGTCGTGTTAAACTTTGCAGGAATAGATATTAAGTATTATACATTTCTGAAAATCACATTTTTAAAGATTTTTTTTTAGTTCATCGAGACATTTGGCAGTTACCCACGCCTCTCCACGCTTTATATTTAATGTTAATTTATAGCCTAGATATTCATAAGAAACATTTATAAAAATTAGTTGCAAATGTTTCCTAATTTTGAAGTTATTGGAAAAAATGTGATAAAAGACCATTTTTTATGTTTTCAGAATTATTTTAAATACATTATTATATCAAAATATAAATGTTTTATTCAAATTATTTTATTTGAAGACATTTAGGCTACATTATATGTGTGCAAAATTTGATTAATAAATCTTGAGAAATAAAAGAATTACTGATTTTTGATCCGAAACAGACAGATTTTCCGTATTGCGCCGTGGCTTGTGAACCCAATTAATTTTCAAATTAAAACATATTTTCCTTACTGTTTATTTTTGTATATTACTATTAATACACTATTTATATTTGATTACAGTTCAAATAGTGTATTACGTCAAACGTTAATTATCGAAAGACGAAAAACGATAGGACGTTAAAAATAAAAATGTATAAAAAGCGTTGTAGAAAGATTCTCTATGATGTTTTTCTTATTGGAGCTGAGATGCTTTGAATAATGAAAGAGAAAAATAATTAACTAAAAGAGTTTCTCATTAACGTGAAAAGCAGAGCTGGACTAGGGGTGTCAACCAACGCAATTGCATCAAGCTCCGAAGTTACCCAAAGACCCGGTAGCATCAAGTTGGATTAAAGTAAAAGTTCGTTTGAAGCATAGATTTCTGCATTCTCCACCAATCAAACGATCCGATTCCGTAAAAATCTACGCTTTAAATGAACTTTTATTTTAATCAGACTTGAAACAACCGGGCCTAAGAGATCGGCACACTACAACGGTGGTGGAGGATGTTCGCTCGAATGGTGGGGCGTACTACATATGAAGTTTTCGCTGCGAGCTTCACTACACTACAGCTCCGATCATATCCGCAAACTTAACACAACGAAACAATGCGCATTTTACGCACTGTATCCACACTAACTCAATTGCAAGCTTATATGAAAAGACCTATATGTCTCGAATCCGGTAGACTAAAAATTTTCGTTAACTAACTTTTTTTCAAAATGCCTGACCACAAAGTTAACGCTTTAAATATTAAAAACATTAATGATAATCTATTTTCGTTCTGTTTCAGCCAATTCCAGGCTTCACCACCAGTGAAATTATTTATGTAGGATAAGCGTGTATTTATTTTCTGTTACCTCATATGCCTAGAGTTTTTACAGTTTTGACACATATTTCATATTTTAACGATGTGTTACATGCGCGGCAGGCCGGGAAGCGTACGCGCCAAATTACTGTAGTGATGGGGCTCGCGGCATGTATAACTGTACTGATGTACAATACAATCCTGCTGTTCTGACTGTACTATAACAAAATTATCAATAATAAACCGATGCTTTTTACGGAACACAGATCATTCATAGCTTTCTTTCATTTACGTCACACATTTTACCACAAGGCACTCGGCAAGGAATCTCGCAACTTTCCAAGCGGCCATTGTTGAAAAGATCCAGATAATAACGCTACTGTACTAATTGTAATGGTCTAGGTAGGTTCTTTTATTATTACGCGATAATTACGCTACAGTACTAATTGTAATAGGCCTAGGTAGGTTCTTTTTAAGCTTAAATATACGTGTAAAAATTCATTGTCATTTATTTCTTCGCCAGTATTTTTTAAATTTTTTATCAATTTCGAATGGAATATTAGGATTTTTGGTTGTTGTAATTAATTAAAAAAATTAACCTATAAAAACATAGTTTTCATTGTAAATCACTTATATCAACAAAATACAAATATAGTTCAAGATCAAAATAGACGAAGCAAAAGAGCGCACTTGTTTTTAACCCTAAATATACCTAGAGGCAGTAAAATAGCCATGCAACACCACTACAGGTACCTAGGAATTAAATATTTCAAAAATTTACCAGAAATGTAAATTATTAACATTATATTTAATATTAAAGATTATTAAAATATACAAAAGGTATTAAAAATTTCTATATATATTATGTGTTATATGTTATTAAAAAATACAGTTATCTATCATACTTGTGACATTTTACGGTACAAGTTTATACTTTCATGGGACTGTAAAAAAATTTAAAGAAATCTAATAATGTGTATCGTATATATAAAATATTATGTGAATTTAAATAAAAAATATAAAAAATATGCGAGGTCTCTGTTTCTATATTATTGTATTGATTATCATTTTCCAGAGTAATAACCAGCATTTGTTTCATAGCAATTTCACATAAAGAGATTAATTATAAGGTATTCACGATTTAAATAATTTTATATTATTTTATAGTATCTACTATCTACCTACCAGAAAGTAGGTACTTGCCCGAACATCTGAGATATGTGCATGTGTGACCTTAAAAGTATGTGAATACAATTGTCACCGACATCAAGGCGGAATTTCAGCTGGATTGGATGATCGGAAGTGTGTTAATTTTCATATCCAAAATGTTTCCACTTACAAGACCGGCGCGCGGTGAAGTTAACATAAAGGATTCAACAATTAGAGTTAATTTTCTTAAGTCAAAACAATTTATTGTTTAGGTTGAGTTACGTTAAATAAGGCTAGCTAGGGTTGATGTATTGATATTTAATTTTTATAAAATAAATACTCACCTTTATGATTATGATGATGAAAACTAATGATTACGCTTTAGACATAGCGGATAAAAAGCTACACTCGTCAGTCAAGGCACATCAATCTTGTCTCGTTCACTTTCAAACATCTTATCACGCACAATCTTAGGTTGATGATGTTTTTAATTTAAGTTTTCAAAGGGTCCCATATTCGATTCACCTGATCATGCCAGGTCTTTTACGGACGCTCTCTATTCCAATTGCCTCAAAAACTTTACAATCTATTCTTCACTCATTGTTTTTTTAAGTTCTGCATGCTCAAACCAAACGCCTATTTAAAATATTGACCTTTTAAATACCAGCCATACATAATTAGATTTCCAATTCCAACACATTCATTTTCGAGTGCGCGCAAACATATCCTGTTGGTGAGCGATCTGCTCAATTTCTATCAAACCGTTTAAGATGAATGGCCAGCCAGGTGATATGTGAATTTAATCTTCTTTCTTCGAACGTCCTGCTCAATATATTTTGTAAAATGCTTCAGTGTTTTTAATAATTTATAATTTTTAGTAATTTGATTAGTAAAATAATTAGTGAAGTAAGAAACAAGTAAATTAATTTATAATACTATGTTCTATCCAGTAAAAATAGCACCTTTCGCATAAATACAACTTGGGCCTATAGTTGAAGTGATGAAGAGAACTGATATGTTTGTCACAAAAACTATAAGATTTATCTACAATGCTTTTGGTCTCCCTCACGTATTATATTTTGTCTTAGTGCAGTTTACAGGCGAGCGGAATGGTACAAAGAATGAATTATGACCAAAGCACTTTAAATTATATATAAATAAAATACTTGTGTAAGACCACTTTTGAGTTTATGTTATACACGACTAGTTTTGAGAACTACAGATGTTCTCGTCTACAGGTGAGAATATAAATTTATATTTATATTCTCATTTGTAGATGTCATTCCACAAAGTTAATGCCAAATCAACAAATAATATAATACGTTAAATAACTTTACTTAAATCGCCATATCGTATAAAATTATGAACGTGATAAATTTAGAAAAAATTATATATATCGAAAAAATAAAGATGCTTTAAAAAATAAATAATAAATTTTTGAAAACAAACATTACCGTGTATCAGAATAACGACATATAATCACGATACACAAGAGCAAGAGATTATATAAGAAATTGGCGGCCCTCGTAGCCCAGTGGGCATGACTCTGGCTTCTCACGCCGAGGGTTCCGGGTTCGATTCTCGGTGAGGTCACAATTAATCTGTGTGATTTACTCAAGCCTGGGTGTTTTGTGATGTGCTTCGCTTCTGTAATTGGGCCTCTTGGCCTGTTGAAGCGTAAAATAAGAATAAAGAACTGATATACGATATGAGAACGGCATGGATTTCTTTATGCAGCCGTTGAGTTATATAATATTTCCCGGCGTCGCGACGTGAAGGAGATATAGGACCCTTCAATAAGAAACTGAAAGGATTTGTGCTGGAGAGGAGATAGTCCGTAAATCATGATTACTCAAGAATTCGATGTGTTGTTGTTGTGTTTATAGTATTGTGTATAGTTCTTCTGTATTAAAGTTACTAAATCGATATGTATAATTTTCGATGTACCCTTACACCAGCATGCTTTTGCTGCCTGGAGACTTGCCTTTTTTTCTTCTTGTTTTTATTATATTTGTAATAACGTATTGAAGAAAATGATTAAAAATAAGTGGTTTAGAAGAATGCGTTATCTTAATAATTTAGAATTTATACTAAATTATCGGTGTATACTGATTTTATTTTATTGGCTTGGTGTATTTAGTTTACGCGTTTTTTGGTACCTTTATTTGAGATTTGTATTAGTTCTAAACCTCAACTTAAAAAAACTTTCACATTCTTCTATCTAATACAAAAGAATATTATTAAGTTTGTAATTAACTATAAATACTAACAAAGGTCACTAATATTTCGAAACGGAAAAAATTAAGGTTTGATATTTTTGCCCTTTACAGCATACTATAGAATAACTTTTCCAATATTTAATTTTCGTCAATAATTGTGTAGTGGCGGTTTTCTTTCTATACCTCATTTGTAAGAGATTTATGTTAAGATCATATATTGTCATTTGTCTATTCTTTGCCTATATTGTATTAGAAAATTATTAATGCTTTATACAACATAAAAACAAGTATTAAAATCGTGCCTCAATATTTGTTGTTTTCGATTACCTAACGCATTTTTTTGGAATTTATATATCTATGGCGTATATTATCGAGGGATGGTTATATTTAAAATCGCACTAATTTACTTCTTGCAGCCACTGAGCTAAGTCTTTTTTTTTTCGCTCAAAAGCCGAAAATATTTTCGCTGTCGCTAGGTTCTAGTAATATCTATCGTTAATGTATTTTAGAGCTATCAAAACATGAGCCTTCCGGAAATATCGGTATAGGAACGAATTTATATTCAAAGGTAAGTATACTTACATACAATTTATTATTAATATCTGCAATGGTGCATGGATAAATTATCGTCTTTGGATTGTGGTTCATAATACATTACCAGTTTTATTGAAAGGATAAGTTTTGGGAGGCGTTTGACAATTAATAACTCAGGCGCCGAGGGAAGAAAAATTTAATCGATTTTCGAAAACTTCTTAAACTAATAATGGCTTTCATCTTTTCAAAACTTTAAGTCCGAGTAGCGACAGCTGATTGATTGTGTTTGAACACGGCGAGAGAAAATACGTCTATTGTCCCTTGATTCAACCGATCTTCTTGTTTGTTTTCTGAACATTTTTACAAACTTAAAATATCTCTATGTTTCAAAATTCGAAATGCTCAACCATTTAAAGATAAATATAAAAGCGTAGATTATATATGTAGGATTTGGACAGTAAAAAAAATAGTATAAATTATAAATTGATAATCTGAATGAAATATAATTGTGGGAAATCCAACCATTTTGTTAATTTAATTTTTCTACTTTTTTAATCGTTTTTCTTATTCAGATTTAGTGATAAATATTTTGATGGCAGAGTCAGTATTGCGTTTGCACCTCGATTCTCCCGAAAATGCGATAGGTATATAGTTAAAATAATATTTTTTTTTCTTGCATAACTCATGATACATTTTATATTTTTTATTCTTCATTTTTACAGTACATATTTTTTATCGATCTAAATAAATAAAAAAAATATTGATAAAATGTTCAAAAAAGGCTATCTACCTCAGAACAGGTATTTCTATATATCAAGCGAGGTCGGTAATCGCCGAGAAGCTTGCTACACTTTTATTTATATGTATTATTTGTGTATGTATTAAGCAATTAAATGAATTTTGTCCAATAAACGTTATATATAAAGATAAATATAATATAAATTAAAAAGTAAAAAGAAAGTATATAACAAAGCAAACGCTTAAGGACAGCATAATATAATAAAAAATTAAAAAAATAAAATAATATAAAGCGTAATAATATAATAAAAATGTTACATAACAGTTATCTTACTCATTTAAGCCCAATTTGACAAATACTAGTAATTTTTCAATACGCCTTTTAGAATATCTTTAAATATTATAAAGTTGGTGGCAAAAACGTCAAGTTGCTCGTATCTGTTTGCTAGTCTAGGAAGTCTTTGCAGTGGGGAATTAAAACGTAGTCTGTAGCTGCATTTTCCACGGCAAAACCTGCATGATATCTGTACATTCTAATAGTTGAGGATAGTCGATAGTAGCATTTATTAATTTGTGTAAAAAGAGTTTTTCTAGTTTATCAAGAAAGCTTAAAGATCTAAGAATGTTGTAATCAATGTTACTCGACGGTATGTTAAGCTAATAATGTGTTTTTGAAATTATTACTAATATTTGACATGGTTTAGTCTGAGAAGGATATCTAAAGAAGGTTGACGGCGGGAAATGACGTTAATGCCCCATTTGCTATTACAAACAATAGGAATATATTACACGAAGCAAGACTAGCTGTTCATAATGGAGTTCTGGTTCTAACAATGTATGGAGGTGAAGTCTGGAATTAGATAAAAAGTTGACTGAGTTGCTTAGGCGCATGTGTGGAAAATCGTTGTTCGATAGAGTAACTTGGTATAGTAGTCATGACTGGTATCGGTGGTTCAAGCCCCATCCCAGGAAACCATCAAGTTTTTCCTATTTTAATAGCACAAGCTTTTAGTTAAGTTTGAAAACAGGAAGGATATTGATGGTAAGGAATGAACAATATTAGAAGTTAATGTAAAGCTGAAGCGTAGTAGACAGAACAAAGAAATGATCGCTGAGGTGGTTTGGTCATGTTGAACTTATGAGTGAGGAGAGGATGGTAAAGAAAATATATGAGGCGAGTGTTGAAGGCAGCAGAAACAGAGGGCGTCCACAAAAGACCTGAAACGCTCGAATGGCCCTGTATTACGGGTGTAACGGAGCTTCAACAACCGAAGAGCGTTATCGGGAAGATGACGTTATGATTTTGATAGAAAAGTGTGGCATTCTATATCTCTGGCATTCTTTTTTCTATTTTCTATGGCATTCTACTCCTGTCTGCCTTCAACTGCGGAAAGAACGGTGTGATGGTTATTTTTTTGGGTAGTTAAGTAACTATATTTTATGTTGGCTTTAAGAAGCAATTTTAATGACAGTATAAAAATTAGTAAATATGTATTGAATACTCTACTAAGTATTTCGATCTTATAATGAAGTAGATACTTTGGGAGTCAGAACAGAGAAGTGAAAGTACTTATTACGATACGGTCAACATCAAAGAAAATTATACCTTTCTTTGCAAGTATACCAACACATTTAAATTTTTTCGTATTTTCGCGTAAATATCGCTTCGGTAAAATCCCCTTAAGCAGCATTCTCTCATTCATCTCCGGACTTTCCCCACAGTTTCCTGCCCACAAGCCTCTTGAACCAACTGACCGGACTTAAGAAGATTAATAATATGGTAAAAGATTTTATTTTTCTAAATTTATAAAAAAATATAATGTGTGCGTAACTTATCTAATATTTAACTGTAGATGGTTACGGATATTTTACACGAACCGTATGTTTTTCCGAGAAACGATTATCGACGTTTCGTTGTAGTCGTATTCAACTTCATCAGGAGTCTGCCCTACACTTCCGTGGGTAAAGGTCGTTCTCCTGATGAAATTGAATACGACTTCAACGAAACGTCGAGAATCGTTTCTCGGAAAAACGGTTTGTATAAAATATCCGTAATCATTTACAGTTAAATATGTTTAACGACCGTAATAATAACCTTAACTCTTTAATTAACTTATCTTATTAATTATCTTATCAATTTGTACGCTAAAAAAGAAACAGACTTATTGTAAATAAATGCACACAAATATATGTACGTACGGGTAAACGTACTTACGTCTTACTTATCTCGTAAAATTTTTATCACACTTATCAAATTATCCAGATTTGATATATTTCATATACGTTCGTTTCAGTACGTCAGACTAAATTTGTCAAAACTAAAATCAAATCGAATTATTAGGTAAATAATAGTACGAAAGTACATACAATTATAATTGTTTGTCTTATTGTAATTACATGTACGAATACATAATACAATAAGTAGGGGAGGGTGGGGCGTGTTGTGACTAATTTATGAAAAAAGGTGTTGTGGAAGAATCTTTAATAATATCAAAAACATTACATTTCAGTTGAATCAAACAATTCTTCACCTATAAAAAATTAGCATTATTGACCATGTCACCAAAAGGACAACGCAACAAAATACGTTTTTTCAAAATATAGGAATTGTCACAACCTGCCCCACCCGAGGGGTCAGTTGTGACAAGGGTGGGGCAGGTTGTGACGAACTAATCGTCAAATATTGTTGAGTATTTAAGTAATTTAAGTAACAAAACAAATGTTATGAACAATTAATTGTACAAGTAGTAACATATTTTATAATTAACTATCAACAAATAAACAAAATTTGTACTCTTATTAACTGTGGTAAGAAAATTCTGTAATCTATTAAAATTATTTTTGCCAGTCAAACAAAAGTCATAAATACAATCTTGAGTGAATTCGTCCATTCCAGCACATAACTCATTACACCATCTCTGGCATTTTATGCACCTCACCCACCTTTTACCCGAAATATCATTAGAATAAGGGTTTTTACAAGCAATGCATTGCTCATCTTCGTTTGCATTGCTGTCATCAGTTTCCATGATAGGTGGCTCCTCTTCAGTCTCGCTGGATGAAGACGATACTAGAATTCGTTAATTCACTCCAAAAGACTCTTTCTTGGATAGTTTTTTCTTTATTTCCGCTTTTGATTTATTGGGTGCTTGTTTTTTTTTAGTTCCTTTTGTGATTTGACTTTCGCATCTTTTCGCCTTTATTTTCCTTTCTTAGATTATCGTCCAATTCTTACGTATTTTTTATTGGCGTGTCAGTTAAAATTACGCTTTAAATTTTCTTTCTACTACGTAGGTTCTTTCTTGGATTAGCTTTAGGTAATGGCCGGATTTGTTCTGGTGTTCAATGGTGTTGTCCAATTTTCGTGATTTTTGATCATATTTTGACATGCATACTCATATGCAAACTTTTTCGCATCAGCTGTGGTCTAACCATAATAAACGTTGCTACATTTTGCAATGTAATCTCCAAGTTACTTTTCTTGGCATGGGTAAAAATTTGTCCCGGGTTGCAATAGCCCACCTTAGAATTTACAAATAGAAGGGCTTTTTTCTAATCTATGAATCGTTTTAGTGTCATATATGACAATTATAATTGACACCAAAAGACACCGCGGCTTTTCGAAGAGACACGTTTGTAGCCTCTGTCTCAGCATCAGTGAGTTTATAAACACTTTCGGGAATTTCACCTTTCTTCGTTTTTTTAATGTAATTTCGTACCATTTTGAATACTTGAAGAAAACGAATAAAAAAAGTAAAGTAAAAATAATAATTGAACTGTACAGTTTCACATCTAATAATTGTTTTATTAAAAATAAAATTTTAATTATTTCGAAGGGGCTAGTTGTGACAGTCACAACTAGCCCCCACATTTTTGTAACAACTCGCCCCATACGATCATTTTTTATTAAAATGTCTACGAAAGTGAATTTATTTACCGCAAGGTTTTCCTTTATTGCTGATAATACAGTAAAAAGGCACAACATTTGGTAAATAAAATGTAAAATAACTCACCTATTATTGGTTAAACAACAGAACACTTGGAATCAGTGCAGAAAAAGTTAGTTTAGTACTTCAAAATCAAACTTTATCGTTTAACTTTAATGAAATCAACCGCACGGCTCCAATATTTTGAAAGCAACTGACGCTACGGACTTCACATGAAATGAATCTATGCGGGTAACGCTAAGTCAAATGGCAAGAATTTTAAACGCCTTGTCACAACCTGCCCCTGTCACAACACGCCCCACCCTCCCCTACACACAAAATATTTACATAATTTAACTACTAATATACACAGCGTTAAGCTCAGATCACAAATGATGAGTTCGTAGGGCTCCAAGTACTTGAAAGTGGTGTTCTTGTTAAGGGCTGATGTATGCGAAGGGCTAGGAATTACGAGTAACTTGAGGGTAACAAGGGTGCGCCCATAAAAAGAGGATTTGTGAATCTGACCCTATTTTATAAATTATTTTATTTGGAAATGAATACATTGTTTTTTGTTTAAAATGATGGTAAATCGATGAACCAACATTATTTTACATGAAATCTTTATAATACTCATGTATACATATTTGGAACATATATTATCATGCGTGTAAAATTATTTCATTAAGGATTAATTATATTAGTGTCATAGAGACGAAGCTATTTATATATGAGAAAAGTGGATGGAAGTCTCTTACACGATGGATCAGGGCTTAAACCTCTGTATGGGCAGGCTTAAATGATCACTCTACACAATGCAACGTTCACTAATTTCATCACAAGAACATCCACACATATCAAATTTTTATTAAAGCTCTGCATAATCAAGAACATTTCATTAACTCGCATTTTGACACCACTGATATTTTGTGTTTGTTTATGTTTCATTAAATTCACCAATTCCATCATTAGAACATCCACACATTTTTTTTTTGAAAGTTCTATTATATATATAGTTCGAATCAAGAATATTTCATTAACTCGCATTTTGACACCCCTGATATTTTGTGTTTGTTTATGTTTCGTGCGCCTGAAAGAGTTATTCGAATACCTACACTATTTTATTGTGACAACACTAGAACCAACTCGCATTTTAAGTCTCTTGTACCCAGACTGCACAGGCTAGGTAACACCTATGCACATATCTCTGATATTTTTAATTCCAGTTTAGCACAATATAAAGATTCGCTACAATAAGCTCTACACCCTGGCGTCCTGAATTCATAATGTAATCACACACAAATAAACAACTATCTATATTATATTGCCAGTTCTGTAATTTTTTGGCTATTCTATTCTTTGGATTTCTTGTATTTATTATTATGTAAAAAGTACTTCTGTGCCGTATGTTTAAATAAATAAGTAAATTATATGTAATGTTCTTGATTCGAACCAAATCCAGTAACTGTGTTCTTAGAAAATACTTTCATATAAAAATATTGTTAAAAATATAATTATTTCATTTGGTTCAGTTATAGTTATTTCACATATATTAAATTGCCTCTCAAATGTTCCCACATTTTTGTAGTGTTATATAAAATTTATTTTATTTTTATCTCAGTTTAAAAGTATAAAAAATGTACTCAAAGCGTAAAAAGTGCAGCAAATGCCTAGCACAATTGCAATTAGGGACGAATTGGTGTAACGAAGCGTTCGTTTGCGCTGATGTGCACACATAACGCACGTGTTCATATTCTACGAATTTACTAACACAAATTAAAAAAAAAATGGAATAAATTTTTGATTGATAAATTGAGTATTTTTAGAAATTTTCTGCGTTTTAAAATAAGTATTATGTCGGTCAAATGATAATTTTCTTTTACAAAAATAGGATTTTATTAAAATACACCGTGAAATAGAGCTAGTCCACGATACTTACAGGTGGATTCCTGCCTTTATTATAAGTCGAAAATATTCAAGCAACCATGACCTATTATCAATAGTAATGGAGTTATGCAATATCAAATTTTACATTTTTTCAATATTCCTGATTTATTTTTTACAAAACGTTGAACTATCATTAAAGTCACTTATATCATAACAATAACAAAAAATTCGTCCATTTCAATACAAGTTAAATACTATGTTAAAAACCCAAAAATTGAATGTTTTCCTATTGGAATTATAAGGTTTTTATCATTTTACTTAACTTGTATTAAAGGGAATGTATATTTCATAATATTCTATATTCATTACCTACTCTAATGATAGTTAAAGGTTTTATAAAAATAAGACAGAAATATTGCAAAAAAATGTAAACTTTGATGTCGCATATCTCCATAACAATTGATATTAGGTCATGGCTGCATGAACATTTTCGACTCATAGTTAAAGCAGAAATCTACCTGTAAAATATTGTGGACTAGCTCTCCTACACTTTGTAAAAGTCTTGATGTCAAAAAATCCCTCTCGGCACGGTAAGAGGTAGATATAGATGTTGTTTATTTGTGTAGGTGTGATTTTCACTTTATTCTCTATGATGATTTTTACCGAAATCGCAAATTATAGAATTAGCCGCCATTTTGAAATAAGATTGAAATGAAATAAATTTGACCGAGATCAATTAAATTTTTTTTTTACCTAAATCGTTAGTCCTATTAATCCTAAGAACTAGGTGTTTTATTGTAACCACAACAGGCGTTATATCTTTTCAATAAAGTGTTGTCATATTCTAAAAAAGCACATTGAATTTTTACGGAAGCTGTATCATGAGACCCTCTGAAACAGACAGTCTTTTCTTCTTCAAAATCTACCTAAAATTAGTGTTCACAAAGGATCTCCGCTTTGATTTTCATATAATATTTTTCAAAAGAAACTATTAATTGAGTACAAAACATTTTCTTGAAGTACATTTCAAAATTTCACAATGTCCTTTAAAGTCGTAGCTTAGGTTAGATAGAAAGGTATAAAAACGTCACATCTTTGAACATCGAAAATCTAGAACACTTTAATTTAGATGATTTAAGGATGTGAATATCAATTTGTTATTGAATTAAAATTGTTTAATCTTATGCTAGACTCATTAGTAAAACTATGTTTTTCTTTCTATTTTTCTTAATTGATAACAGACGTTATTAACAGTGTTACCAAATCCTCAAATGTTTTTTTCTTGTACCCGATTTATCAATTGGTTTAATTATGAATACCTACGAATATTATTAACAAAACAAATTGAACTATTGAACAATTACAACAATATGAATGAACAATAGTTAGAAGATTTATATTACCTACAAAGATTCCTATGGATTGTAAATTAAAAAATTAGCCCATCGAAAAAGCACTATATTCCATCCACACGAGAGAGCGACCCGGAGGTCCGCTGAAGAATGACTTCTTGTCCAAGTTTCAAGGCGGAGACGAGTCTCCGCTTCGTGGAATATGATGTGAAGTCTCTCAAGAGTGTAAAAGATGGATAAATACGTTTCTAAATGCACTTTAACAAATGATATTAAATGACTTCATCTTTCAAGCAACTTGACAAGTGTAGTTAGCACCATTCGAGGAGACCAATAATCCAGTTTTCATCCAAAAAGCGTCTGGATTAATACAAAAATAGTAAGAAGAATGATGTGACACACATAGTTGCAACCCATTAAAAAAACATTTTCAGTAAAATTCAATATTAAAAGAATTCAGTGAAAATTGAGTAACGAAAAACCTTCGGTTAAGTCGATAGGTATTAATGCGTCTATAAACGGGATAAAAACGTGCTCGTATCACCACACTGCGGATTATTATCAAAGCGAAGCATCAGGAACGATCTTAAAGAGTCTTTGAAGACGAGACGAGGGAACAAAAGGAAGCAAATGTTAAGTTAAAAGGAACCTGTTATATATTTTATCTAAAGATACCTCTTCATAGTGAAGATTATCGGCTAATAAATGAAGAGATTGCAACAAAAATATTCTTTTGTAAATAACCAAAACGTAATAGCTAATTTTGAAAAAGAGAGAGGATATTATTGAAAATGTTCGGTTCTGGAAAGAATTTGTGAATGTTTGAAATAGATCGCTGAGGTTCTTGAAATTAATATTTTTTATTGCATGAATCTGGGTATTTGAAAGTTAATATTAGAAATAGGTACTACAGAAAGACTGCTGTTACATAATTTACATACAATATCATCAGTAATTTAATGAGACGTTTTCCGATACGCAATATCAGTGTAAACCAGCGTGTAATAGAAAGCATCCGTGGGAATCGATGTGCGCGTGGGTAGATCCCGGTATGCCTTAATCTGCCACGCTTTCTACATCAATATCACACGATGTCGGTTATATTGGATTTGTTAAGATCAAACGTGTCTCGCATACTGCGCCGCATAAAGCGAATTTATGAGCAGAACGTTAACAAGTCTGAGAGTTCGAGAGGGGTGAAGCAGTAACTGACGTACTAGATTGAAATAAGAGAGAAAATAAATGTACGTCTTAATCGTAACTACACTGCCGAAGATCACTACTTTTTTGAGACGTCCATGATTGACTTATTCTACAGTAGAGAGAGTACACAGATTTGTGGTAATTTTAAGTAAATCAATCCACCTATTGGAATATTTTTGCCTTTAATGTTTCCTCAAGCTTCTTCACAGTTGTTATCCGCTCTAAAAATAACAAGATCAGAGGAAAATGAAGGATGTGTCGTAGGGACTAGGGTGATAACCTATCTTGGATGTCCAATTCTCAAAGAATTGTGCATCTCGTTATCCAGGGAATTCTGTACGTTCTCCTCCGAAACAATATTTCAAAGGCGTCTATCTGGCCATTACTGTCTACGATTCTGAAATTCGGAAGAATAAGGAAAACAATAACGATCTAATTAGTCTAATTTTTTATTTTTTTTGGCTTTAATCAAGCGATCAAGTTGGCGATCATTATTTTATTTTCAGCGTCTAGGCGACCATTATTTTATTTTCAGCACCTCGAAATAGATAGACCATGGATACCTCGAAACGTTGCCTAAGTTTTTCAGTCAGTATATCCTTCATCTTCCAGGACTTTTGGTAAGATGTAGGATCTGAAATATTTCTAGATATATCATAATAAAGTCAAAATACTGCAATTTCTAAGTTTTGAAGATTTTTTCCCTTTCACATCCGAAGCATCCGTCATTAGTGAAATTAACAATTTGTAATTTTTAAACGACGGTTGTAGATTTACATCTCAAAATTTTCAAGTAGTTTTAGCATTGTTTCAGTATGTGTCCACGGTTCCAAATAATCGTGCAGGGAGTAGGTATTATCTTACTATTCTCAAAATTAAATTATAATAATTACAATATTTTTTTTATACTTTGGTAGAAAGCAATAACTTTGTGGTTTGACATATTAAAATAAATAAAAACACTTTTCCTTGTATTAAACCACGATGTATTATTGTGCCAACCGGTTTCGCTTAAACTTAAGCTTCATCAGGTAACTTCATAACGAAACAATAAATACAAAGCAGTGCACTTATAAATCCCATACAAATCCTACTAATTTCTCATATACCTTTCCCTTTCCTTTTCACTCCCCTGGCGTTCAATCTTTTGTTGTAATTTAGCTCTTTCTATAGTCCATACGCTTGTCTGTCTATCTTTTATTATCGTGTAATTTTATATTATATTCTCTTTCATAAGTACTGGTATATATTGTTGTCTCACTTGTTTGTAATTTGTCTCTCTCTAATCCATATGCTTATCTCTCTATATTTTGTCATTATCGTGTAATTTTATATTATGTCTCTTTCATAAGTACTCGTATATTGCTGTCTCTCTTTTTTCTATGTAATTTTATATTTTGTCTTCTTCATTAAGTATATATCAGTGCACTGCTTTGTATTTATTGTTTAGTTATTAAGTTTCCCTGATGAAGCTTTAGTTTAAGCGAAACCGGTTGGCACAATAATAAATCGTAGTTTAATACAAAGAAAAGTTTATTTATTTATTTTACAATATTTTTTCCGAAAGATATATTTGATGGGAAACCTGTAACATAGAAAACATAGTTAATAATGCTTTAGAACCATATTGCACAAGTAAACTTCCAGTATCAAAATGAAAAATTTATTTCAAACAAGTTGAAAAGAGAGTGTAGCAGAAAAATGCACTTCGATGCTTATATTAAAGATGTCAACGAAATATTAAACACTATCTTCCAAATAAAAATCTGTCATTCAAAGGGTTACTCTTCTATAATTACTGCATCTGCATCGGGAAGTGCATAAATAAACGACGGGTCATGATGCATTTCGAAAGTTAAATAAAGCCGAGATGGAAATAAAGCCAGGCTCCAACTATTCACAGCAGTGAGACCGCGCGTCCGTGCAAAATTCAGGAAGTGCATTTCCGTCATAATTCGGCAGTGCAAGTGCATATTTCAGAAGTGCACAATGCCACTGTTCTGAGAAATAGGTTCGCACATGTATTATGAATGAGATAAATTTTTTAGAAGTATGTTTCGTACTATTTTATGATTTTAACGAGTTTTGGTTGAAGAATTTCCAAATGCCGTAATATTGTTTTTATTTGTTTAAACTTGCTATATCGTGGTTGTGAATTTATGAAATTTTATTAAAAAATATGGTATTTTATGATATAACGTCTTTGAAATAAAAAGAATAAGTCAACTGAAATTGTAGGACATTAAAATTAGTTTATTTTGTCTTCTTCTTCGTATTCTTTGTGTTGATCCTTTTATATTTTATAAGAGTGATTTTGTGCATATACCGGAACATTTATTCTGTCAATACAATGATAAAGAATCTTAACATGTAATAAAACACATAAAAATCGTGGTAATGGTCATGGCTTTACTGGAAAGATAATTATATGCAATTAATATTATTTAAGAGGTTTTTTTTTCGAATAGGCAACCCATTTTCCAGCGACAGTCAATTTGACAGCTGACAACTGATTTATATTTAATTTGGTTTGCTGTTTCATAGTGTTTCATAACGCTGGAAAATTTTGATGTATTTTATTTCATTGTATAGGTATCTTTTATTAAGTTCTATAGGTATCTAAAAAAAGCACTCTCTACTTATTTGGCCCACTGCAGCTTTAACTTACTTAAGGTAACTGGGAAATTTAACTACTTCTATACTCCAGTTAAGCTATATAAAATACTATATATTTGACGACCTACAACTGATTTTTCTTTGGCAAGGCGAGAGCCCAAGCTTCACATTCGTATAGAGAAATCAATATTAGCGTTTTATATCCTTAAATTTTTAGATTCCGTGCAGCGTAGTTGACGAATGGCATTCCTGTCAATAAAGATAAACTGTATATATTATACTGAATACTTATACATAAATAATGTTCATCATAATTCGAAGGTCGGCTTATGTTTTAGAATTATTTTTTTATGACGGCAGTATTGATTTTTGTTGAAATAAATAATGATCCGACTATTTAAATCAAAAAAATTTAACGGTGAACCGAAACAATATTTTACGTTATAAAGCATTTACGACTGATTGAAAACTACGATTTAAACTGCCAATAATGCTACATATTTATGTTTTGTATTTGGACGTTGAATTTGATTTAAGGCGTAATTTGAAATGCTAATTTCGTAACCCATTATCGTTTAACCGAATGTTACTTGATTTCGTACCTACAATGGTAATAGTTGTCAAAAGAAAAATTACCTGTTCAAATACGCCACGTCCTTCATAAAATTTATGAAACTGTTAAAATTAATTATCAAAACGAACAATAATTGTTTACCACTTTCAAACAAGTACCTAAAGGAAAGGATTATTAAATGAAAAAAAAAATCCGTGAATCCCATTTAAATGTATATAATTAGTTATCGGTCGTAATATACCTGATTATATCATCATATCAATCAACAATACATATTTTTTAAGCTAGTACTAAAAAAGCATCGTAGAAAATATAATTTATAAAATTTAGTACCATATTGTCGATTGTTTAGTGTCAATTTGGTACAACTGCAAATTTTTTTTTCATTTTAATCACAATATTTATGTGTATTATTAATTCGTTCGTCGTATTGATTGATGGTAGTAAGTCTTCCTGCTTATATTTAATTTTTTAAATGAAACATCTCTCAAGATCGCATATATTTGTTCAATTTCTAAATATTTGATAAAGTAATTTTTTAAGAGCTTTATTTTTCTCTATTTTATTTAATGCTAATTTTTTATATCTAATTTTCCATTGATTTGGTATTCTATAATATTTACATGTTATTACTCTCCATACATACGATTTTTTACATACGTATATTTTTTTTACTTTCACTATTGCTTTTGTATTCAATAATATCTACTATCACTGTGACTGTTACTAATACTACAATCCACATTTTATATTTGTATCCTCAATTAATGATTAATTTTTAAATTATGTAGTCCCTCTTTTGTTTTATATTTATATTATTTTGTTCTCACTATATTGTATGTAAGCTGCTCCTCTCGGCACAGGTAAGTATCAAGATAAAAATAAATAAATAAATTTCATGTAGGTAATAGTAGATAAGTAATTTTTAATTCAATATCCTAAAAATTTACAATGATATAGGTAAGAATCATTTTGATTATCTAAACAGCAATCTAGATAAACGAATACAAAACCATATTTTATCAGCCATTGTACATCGTATTAGAGGAACCGAATTAGACTAAACGAAACGAAAAACAAGAATACGCAAATGTTAAATGCCGGACCAGACACAATGGCGACGGCGCCGACGGTAACCACGGCACTGCAGCGCTCTGTTTTACCAACTGTTCTATTTTCAACAACGCCGGCTGTAATGAGATGAGCGAATTTTCCAAGAACATTCGTGCAAATAATACCTCGTACACAGTTTCAGTGAAGTGTTTACACTACCTGGATTCCGGCTGGAAGGTATAATATTACAAAAATGTTGTGGTGCAGCGTTGTGCCATTTATGCGATGTGGTAAATTTGAATAAATATTTTGGTTTTGGTTGTGAAAAAAGTAGGTAATCAAAATCAACTTTGAGGAATATTTACATCTGTAATGATTATTCAAAAGGCTGATTTAATTTTTTCACTGAATACAAATGGACTTTAATATGCGTGCGAGTATGCAAGAACCTATCATTATGTAGTCTTTATTGCCAATGAGAAAAAATATCAAAGTTATAAGTTTATTATGCCTAACGAAATTGTATATCTTGTATGCAGATATTTTACAAAATTTAGCGAGATTAGTTTATTGTTGTTCATTCAAAATTCATTTGATGTGGAAAATTAAGCATTTTCAATTTTATATTTTTTTTTCATATCTTTTACTGACTTTAAATATTTATTAGATTAGGTAAATGTTTGCGTTAATTGGTCACGTGGAGGCATGCGCATGCAGTGAGATATATTAAAGCATAACTTTTACGTAGAAATATATTTTGTAAAAAAAAAATAGAATATGATGATATATTCAAAAGACAGAATTTTAAGATCTGAATAATATGGTAATAATTGTGTTGTACTTACATGATGTATCTTTTAATTCAATTTTTTTTTCAAAATATATGCTTTAGTAAATGCTATGCATCAATATTCTCGCTGCACTCCCCTGAGATGAGTTGAATTTTGGTAGACCAATTAAGAGTTTATGGTATTACGATGTTAAATATGCATATCTGTTAAAAGGTTAATAATGTGTATAAGTTGTTCGCTATACTTCGTTTAAAAATTGTATTTTGTTGTCATAATTTATATTCAGTTATAATATTTAAGAAAAGCGTCCAGTCAGACACTTTGTGGGTCTATTATTTGTATAAGATTAAAATTAAAATTTTAAATATTTTTTACAATAACTTAAAATTAAATGAAGGAACGTAGGTCACCAAAGAATTATTTTACATTTTAATGTTTATTGATCTCTGAGCGATATAAACTTTGACCCCTAAATAAGCGTTTGTGGACAGTTAACCGAGTTGTGCGGCTTAGGAAGCTACACATCTGGATTATCTAACATCCCTCAGCTAACCCTTCTAAGCCTATTGACCGCTATTTGTACTAGATTAGAACGCTTAATCGGATTTTGCTTTCGGAAATTACGTAGCAAAAAAATCGTTTTCTTCTAAAACGTTTAAACCACTTGCTTATTTTATGCTTGTAGAGTAATGTAAATTTTTATATAATTATATTAATTTTTTTATGTTTTATTACTCAAGATCGCCTGATCAATCCTCTTCCTTAATGGCCTTCTCCCTCTATGTTGTCACTTTCTATGCGGGCAACATATCCGAAAAATTGGAGATTGCGACGCAGACAAAGCTCATAGGAAAAATGTAGTATCTAGAATTTTTAGTTTTTTGTCTAAAATTGAGTTGGAAGTGCGCATTGCATTAAATATTAATGTTGTTGGAAAAAATAAGAAAGGCGAGGAATTGCATTTAAAAAAGTCTCCCTACTTGTAATACGCATTCATACGAAGGACCCGCCCTGCGACATAACATTGCGGTAAGAGAGATAGGGAGATAAATAAAGAGATCGGAATTGGAAAAATATTCCACTTTTCTTCAGGAATCAGAAAGTTCTATTTCCCAGTGGGGATGGACATTGGCGAGTGGATGGAGCATCACACAATTCAGATCTGACATAGAACTCTCGCATCACTTGCATTCATCCGACTTCTCAAGCAAGCTGCTAGATTGTTGAGGGTTCTATAACAGGAGTATCTTACGGGCACTGGTTTATCTGATCAAGCCAAGTCTTCCGCGGACGTCCTTTATTTCTGGAGCCGTCAACACTTGTATGCTTGATTTATTATATATAAATAAAACACTTGTATAAGACCACCACATACACTACTACTTTCGAGAACTACAGATGTTCTCATATACAGTTGAGAATATCAACTAAAAGTATTGTAATAAGATAAAATATCTTAGGTAGGCCCGAATTCAGAGTCAATACTTAGATGACATAAAGGTTAAGGCACGCCTAGCGGTATTTTGTACTAAAAATAACGCTTATAAGTATTGTCTTTGAATTCGGGGCATAGAGGTGGGTGGGTTATGTTTGGGGGAATATTATATTGTTAATAAAAAAAATTTCTAGAAATAATTTTTTTTAAATTTCTGAATTTTCGAGATAATTCTTAATTAAGAGAATCGAACGAATGATTAGTGTTTATTATATGGTTTGCAAATTAAGAAAAATAATTGCTTACAAGACCGCGACGATGTTCCTTAATTCTTATTTTTAACCAATAAAGTGGTTTAAAACATAGTACTTAATTTATTCTTCAATTTCTTATTTTTAGATTTCTCTCGCATTGGCCTATATATTTCACATTTATAGAAATTTTGTACACTCGGCTTTTTTCCAAAAACTTTTGATTTTGATTTTCAATTATCTATATTTATGAGAATTCTATATATATGAGGATTCTACATTAATTGTTAAAGCGCGGTTTCTACATGAGAAGATAAGAATAAGAAATTGTTTTGATTAAGAACCCGTGTACAAAATTTTACGCCATGCCATGCTTATCGTTATTGCATGCTGAATATAAATATTTTTTAGTAAAATTTTTTAAAATTATATTTTTTTAAATTAAATCTAGTATCGTATTTCTATAATCGTTAGTTTTGGCTATTTGTTTTGATATGTTTAGTTCGCAATTATAATTTAAAGTAATAAGGGAAACGTTAAGTAGTGGGTTTAATAGATAATGAAAATTTTTAATTCATAAAGAATTTGAACTCTAGAGAAACATGAATTAACATTATAATTTTCAAAAACTCCTCGCCCCTCCTCTCTTTGTTTCCATTAAATCCCTACACCTGGCTACCCCCTCAGCCCACACACAACCCACCCACCTCTATCAGGACCTAAGATATTTTATTTTATTACAATGCTAATGAGTTTATATTCTCACCTGTAGAGGTCGAAATTAGTAGTCTATACTAAAACTCAAAAGTCATCTTATACAAGTGTTTTATTTATATATAAACTTAACGGAAAATCATAACGGAATAAATAATCAATCTACCCCCGCGGTGATAGGACGCTTTCCTGATGATGCTGAATAAGACTTCCAGGGAAACATCAAGATTGGCTTTTCAGTTAAATATACAGTTCGTATAAAATATTCGCTTTATTTAACACATAAATATGTCTAACGACCGTATTAATAACCTTAACTCTTTAATAATATTACAATATTTTATTTCAACTATTATTCTACTTAATATTTTAAATAAAAATATTGATTAAATGAGCGTAAAAATATTTACGATTATTTTTTTGGTGAGGACAGAAAATCCGATTTATTTATTTTGTATTTAATTTAATTTTTAACTTTTTAATCGCCCATGAGGCCTACTTATTGAAGGGAAACGCATCAAAAAACTTGAAGGCTTGAAAAACTCACATAGATGTAATGCGACCTCACCACGAATTAAACCCAGGTTTATATGTCATGCCCACTAGTCCGCTGAACCGATCAGCAGTAAATAATTATTTTACAGAAAAAAAACATTACACCTGAATAAAAAAATGCAAGATAAATATTTGAAACACGTAAATACAGTGGTAATAAAAATACATAGGAAAATAATGAAACAATAATAATTGTAACAAAAACATTTAAAATATTACACAGATTCTTCTTAAATACGAGGGTTAAAAATTTTTTTGAGTTAAGGATAAATCATGAGGTACAGAAAGGTAAATTTCATAAATTTAGCCGGTTTAGCTCGGTTAATAGATTCTGCCATATTAAAGATTCGGGTAGACCCCAGATGAATGGATCTCAAATCTGTAGGGAGAACTCGATCATGGTAATATAGCGGTTTCCGATTACGCTGCGACCAATACTATGTACAGCTTGCAATGCTTAAGAAAAAATTGAAGTAACTGATTTGTTTTTCTTATTGCTTTTTTGTTTGTAATTCAATCATGTTTATTATATAGAACAATTTATTAAAATATGGACAAGACTGATGGAAAGAGTGAGAAGTGCCAAAATAAGGCACTCGGCATGGCGTCCTCACTCCTACATACGGAGAAATCACAAATGAGGTGGTTAGGATATGTGCTAAGAATGCCAGAGGAACGAATACCAAGAAGAATTCTCTTGGCAACGGAAGGAAGACGACCGGTGGATCATCCCAGATTAAGTTGGCAGAAACAACAACAAAAAAATGTGGATGAAAACAAAATGGGTCTCTATTGGTTAACTCATACTAAAGTAGCACAAGACAGAAGAAGACGGAAGCAACTTGTCGAGTCTTTGGGCCCCCGACCATAATAAGACAAGGGGATGAAGATGATGATGATGATGATGATGATATTAAAATATGACTTTTATTCCAATTTTTTGAATCATGATACTATCTATGATTAATGAAAGCTTAAAAAACATTGCACTGCACGTTTAAACATTGAATATATTTTTTAAATAAAATAAATAAAGATTAAGGGTGAAATAGAAACGAATTAGGTAGATAGTTGGTACCCACTGTAAATATTATTTTTAATTTTTTCAACAACTTTCTCAAAACATGTTTAGATATTGGTTTTAAAATTAAAAAAAATAAAATGATTTAAATAAAGATAATTTATAAAAAAATCAATAATTTTAAACTTAAAAAAAAAAATGTAAACTTTTTTGTATCAAAATTCAAAAGGTTTCTCTAAACAAAACGCTTTTAAAACAAAATTTTATGTTTAAAATATTTGTTATGAAATGTCTCCATCATGATTTTATTTCGATTTATTTACTAAAACATATCCTTACACCGTGATTTGTGTACCGATTTCAATTTTACAAGACCTTCATCCATTAGATTAAGTCTCCATTGAGACTGCGGTAATCAATCATGATTTTCAACATTTTCAATAACGGGTAGCGCGGTGGCGCACAGGATTCCTAGTTGTGCAGAGGTATTCAAATTTACATTAAATACTGAAGATTAAAATCATTCGAATTAGAGGTACATAAGGTGATCGTTAAGGATAATAATGATTACAACACCTCGTTAAATAAGAGGGAAGGGAAATATACAATCAATTTATCACTTCTTAGGAGTACCATAATTGGGACGGAGAATTGTTCAAAGGTTCAGTTGAGTGAGTGAATTTGTACGGAGAGGGTATCAGGTGGAAGATAGTTTAATAGTAAACTTGATTGGACAGTAAAGCAAAAAGGAAGGGGCAATGTTAAACCTTATATTTATGTATTATATGAGTATAACCCCGTTAATTCGAACCCCGATAATTCGCATTCCGCGATTATTCGAAATTTTTAAAACCCACAAGTACCAAAATGCTAATTTCATAGAAGATTTACCTCGATAATTCGAAAGCCCCCGTAATTCGTAATTCGAAATAATTTTTAGCCCCTTGCGCAATAAATAAATACGTTTTAGTTCACATAATTCGATTTTTTTTTAAATTTGACGAAATTGAATAAAATATTTCGATTTTTTCGCAAGTGAGACCAAATATATCAATATCGGGTACTTTAGTAATATAAATGTCTTCGTATTAGCATAATGAATATTACATTTTCGAAATGATTTCCTGAAGTACCTATGCAAAAATACGGACGTTTTTCACTAAATTAATGACTTTTTTCACGATTTTTCTTTTTACTTTACAGATGGACTTCTGCCTTGATTGTGAATCAAAAATGTTCAAGCAACGATGACCTAATCTCAATAGTTATGGAGAAATGCAATACGAAAGTTTGCATTTTTTCAATATTTCTGATGTATTTTTTGCAAATAAATTTTGTCAAATAAAATGACTAAAAAATCTGTTTTCAATTATTTCCCTTTTTTGCGCTTCAACAGGCCAAGAGGTCTAGTTAAGGAAGCGAAACACATAAAAAAATTCATGTTTTAGTAATTCGCATATACTTATTGTAACCTCATCGGGAATCGAACCTAGAACCCTTGGTGTGAGAAGCCAGTATCGTGCCTACTTGGCTACGAGGGCCGAATTTTATTTGACTCGTATTGAAGTGAATGAATTTTTCAAAATCGATATTCTATAATATAATATATTGGTATATAATGATATTTTAACGTTTTGCAAAAATTATCCAAAAATATTGAATTTTTTTTCATATTGTTTATTTCCATAACTAATGATAAAATAGGTCGGGGGTTGCTTCAACATTTTCGACTCATAATCAAGGCAGCAATCCACCTGTAAAATATTATGAACTAGCCTCGTATAAAAATTCTAAAATGATATTTCATCATTACAATATGCGTTAACCAGTTAAATATTTATAGATCAAATATAAAATGAACTCTATAATAACATTAACCTACATAATATAAGCTATAACAATATTAATCATTAATTTATGTCGTCATTTATCACCCGGATTAAGGAAATGATAAAAGTTTGTTAAATACGTATGTACGAGTAAACTAATGTGGTTAAATAAACAATGTATATTCTTAATTCAAATTCATTCAATATAAAAAACACTTAAATTAATTAAATATCTTCGATTAGTAGATATTTATTTGAGCTCAAAGATTATCCGGAATTAAAAATAAATAATAGAATTGCAAGTTAAATTAAACACTTGGTTTAAACCACTATATTTTTGGTAATAACAATTAGTTTCGGAACCATGGTTACTTCTTTAAGGTAAACCTATAAACTAAACATTACAAAATATGGAAAATTATATTTTTTGGCAACATGTTTTTGTGTGTACCCAACGAATGACATTAATTTCAAAGTTCAACAATCTTTTATTGTCCGTTTTCAATTTGAATGTGCATTTCTTTTGATATAAGTGCATGCTGTAGATACCCATAACGGGAAACTAGAAATAATCATTTTTTTACAATACATATACTAATTATATTTTATTTGAATTAAATAAAAATATATTAATAATACATAAAATTGACACATGCGAAAAAAAAAAGTTATAGTCTCCAAAAACAAGTTTCCACAAAATATAATTGCCCATATTTTGTAATGTTAAGTTTGCTTTTTAACCTGAAGAAAGAACAGTGGTTGGTGTTATCAAAAATATAGTGGTTTAAGCCAAGTGAATTTGCGTTTAATTCAATTTGCAATGTACAACAACAACCACAAAGTAATTGCCAAATATTATACAATACTATAAATGAAGTTTATTTTTAAGAAATGTACGTTTTAAGGGGTTTTACTGTTTTGTAGTATTATTGTATACTAAAGAGGTAATCTTTTAAAAGTATTAAATTCATTTCACCGAAATGGTGAATTAACGAAATCTTCTTCACACTTCAAAACCGAAATATTGTATTAAATTCGAGAGAATTTTGCGGATATCGCTAAACGGTTTTCCAGAGTGTGACTGCAAGTGATGGTGATGTAGGGGGAGGGGGGGGGTATCGTGTTGGCAGAGATAGAGTGCCTATCCTCAAAGTGATACATTACGGTGTTTTAAACTACGTAATCTCCGGGGTAGTAAGTACTTAAAAAATGTTAATAACCCTCCTGCCAAGTTCTGTGCGTAACGAGAAGGCTAATGAGCGTGGTAAGAGAACTTTTGATTGACTGAAATTGAAATAGCCTTGGCGAGTGACAAATCAGTATTCATAAATACAAAAATTTTTAATCAAATACTTCTTTATTAATTTAAAAAAATTAACTCTTCATTCGAAAAGTAATATTGACATATTTTCAATCTGTAAACTGAAATTGAAAAAGAAAATTTTATTGAATTTAAAAATGCGATTATTTATACGAAAACCAGACTAGCCTTATTGTGTGATTTTGTACCTTTGTACTTTCTGGTATCGTTGCAGGGTGGATGTAAACATGTTTTGATGATCCATGTTGACTAAAATGTAATTGATGATTTGGAGAAGTAATTGATGACAATTTTGTACCAATTGAATAAAATAAAATAAAAATAAACAAACTTTTAATAAACCACGTTGATTTGGCGGTGGCATGGTCCGTCATTGTTACAAAGTTTTCTTTTTCTTTTTTAAATAACTAAGATAGATAAAATTTTAAATAACACAGTTGTCTGTATAAAAATAACATTCATATATTGACATCAAACCAAAAATTATCATTATAATAAACTATAATATAATAAACTATAATACAAATATAGCAATATAATAAAAAAAAAAATATATATTAATAAATGAATATCAATTTTTTTAATAAAAACACATTTAATAATCACATTGTGATATTTTATAAGAAATTTTTTAAATATACTCAAAAATTATCTACCTAAAAGATATTTAATATCTTTTCCATCGAGATACGTCATATAAATAATCATACAGAAAAAATTTAAAAAATTAAAACCTTTTTAAAATCAAACATGCATTCATAAACTGTTTTAAATCAAAGAATTCATTTAAAAATTTCCGATTATTATTTTTTGGCTATCATTATTAACACCCATACATATTAAATAATTCACACGCTAATATTTATTTACAGTATCAGAACTGAGGCTCCCTCGTAGTCACAAGAGTTCTCTTTACTGACGAAGTCAACATGCACAAAAAAGCTCAAAAAAGTAAATGTAACAAGTTATTACATAAGAATGTAATGTACCATATAATAAATAAATAAAAATTAATCCCAAAAAAAAAAAATCGGTGATATATGCTTGGTATTGCCAGAATATGTTAATCCGTTGTTAAAAATTTATTATATCGGGAATATATTCGCTGCAAATAATATGTTGCAGCTAATATACTAATTATAAAACAAAGGTCTATGATATTTAAAATAAAATATACGAATGGAAAAAATCTATTGAAAAAAGTTAATTTGTTTATCACCGGGATATGAATGTGTTGACCATTTAAGAGTAGGTTCAACAAAGTTGACATTTATATGTGTAGACTTTGATAGATATATTTATTTAAATGTTTTCGATAGAATAAATATTTACTAATCATAACTGTATTCATAAATTTTGATATACAAAAAAATTTGACAATAATTATTGAAATCAAATATTATCTAAATGAAATAAAGTAATTCATTAATTTTGATATGGATCAAATGTGGTTTATTATCGTCATCATCGCTAAATTAATTTAGACTTGCTAAGACGCTTTAATATTAATTATTACCAAGCTAAAGACAAGTTCCTGACATTTGACAGATTATGATTAATGTCCGTGGCTTAAAGATCTGGTTATTTAAATAAATTAAAATTCTTTCCTTTTGTGCGAAGTCACGTGACGGAGGTTATAGGGTAGATGCATTTATTTTATTTTTTGGTGAATATGTGGTAATATTCCATAAAAATATATGATTATTGTAAGATTTTATTAAATAGGTAGAAAAATGTTTAGATGCTGTCTAAATATTTGTAGAAAAGTATGGTAGCTACCAATTCGGTAAAATAGATGTTACTGGAGAAAAATTAAATAAGTATTGAGTCTATGTAGATAGGTACTCGAGTGGCCAGAATACCGAAAAACAAATTAAAATTTCACTAACCGCGGCCAACCGAGTTAACTACCTATACTTAATAGATCATATATGTATTTTAAAAACAGGAGGAATTAAGAATACTAAGGATTAGTGAACATACTCGTATAAGTCTATCGGTGATATAAAAGGTACCGGGCTTAAATACTAATGATTATATGATTTTTGAAAAAAAAAACTGTATTTTTGCTTTTATTTAGGTATGAATTAATTCACTAACAAAAAATCAATTTATATGAATAATTCCTTGTATTTCGTTACAACTTTTGAAAACACATTATCAATCGCAAAATAAAACATTATTTTTTATTTCATTATGAGAAGAAAATGAGAGGAAAAATATTAAATGCAGCTGCACTGCCCATCAGGGTAATGAGTTGGAAATGGAGTCGAGAGTGACAGAATGGAGGAAAAGAAGACATTGATGAATGAACTGTTGTTGGATAGATGAACATGAAAATAATGTATCACACATAAATTCCAAAAATCTTTGGACCAGCTACATATATAAATCATGTTTAAAAAAACATCTAGTAAATTGAAAAAATGAATATGTGTTGAAAACTTAGGAAGGTAGCTAAAAATTTTGGATTTTTTTATAAAACTCTCCGCTTTCATCAAGTCAAGAGTTAAGTTTTATTGTGATGTCCCTAAAATCATAAAAAATCGAGTTTTTCTTAATTCGGCTGAGGTATCTATATATCGAGGTAGAAAGATAAAATGACGTTAGTGATTATTTAGAACATTATAGGAGTTTTATTTTCCTAAAATTTACAGCACAAATAAATAATGATATTCCATGATTTAATAAATAGCAACAGGAAAATGGAATTAAAATGAAACCCAATTATAAAAATTTCGTTGTATGTCCGTCCGCTCGTCCGTCGTAAACTTCGTGTAACGTCCATAACTTGTTTATAGTATAATTTTGTTTCTTATTATTATTTTTCCTTTCTTTATTTTATTATTTTTCTTCTTCACGTTTTTATTTTTTTATAAATAAATAAAACTTATTCATGAGGAACCGTTCCGTCATTTTTGATGTGTTACAACTTGTTATTATAATAATTAACGTATTTGTAATTTGGATGGAGATTTACATTTATTTTTTATAGAAATAAATCATTGTACACATACAGCGAAATAAATATATTTTTAGGAAAGAATATATACCTATTACATATTATATACATATACTTATAATATAGTGAAAGAGTATCTATACTAATATACAGGGAATAGGAATATAGGAGGAAATCTCCAGAACTATTCATCCGATTTCAAAAATTCTTTCGCCAGTATTTAGAATTGACTTTCAGGGCAGACTAATATCCCGTTAAAATAAAAGGGCTTTTGTGGTGATCTATCTTACAACTGAAGTCGATGAAAATATGGTAGAGCGATGCGTTTTTTTACGAACGCTACCTTAACGGTAAGAGATATTTAAATACTTTCTGTAGATAAGTTTTAGATCTCAAAAAGTTCTATAAAAAAATATATTTATCGATATGTTAAATTTAATACACAAATTGATAAAATATTACTAAAAGTCATTAAAAAAACTACGCGTGCGAAGCCGCGCGAGTAAGCTGGTATGTAATAAGTATATGTGTTATTCTTTCAGATAAATTTAACCTTTAGTGAAAAAATAGCCTATCGCACTTTCACAACATCGATATTAGCAATATAACTGGTGCTATAGTCCACGCTTGGTGCACTGATAAATCCCTAAAACATATTAAATAATTAATTCAATGGTTCACCCGCCGATGGTTTGGGAACTCACCGAAAATCTAACACGAAATAACTTTTAAAATATAAACTTTGCAAGAGAACATAAAATGATACCATTATTTACAAGATTGCAAAAGAGCCGCTAGGGAAAACAATATCAAAGGAAACTCATTTGAGGAAAAATAATAAATAAAACAGCGAACATTTTTTCCTTGCAACTGAGTGCTCTACGGGGACTGAACGTGTTCTTATAACAAATAATAGTTGGAATAAGGTAGAGCTGGCGTAAAGCAAATTTATGATTGTTTCATTAATTATTTTTTCGTGAAAATATACCAGATATATTCCGAGCAACCTTATTAGAAATCACAGGCTCTTAGACATTATTCGCGTAAATAAAAAGCATATTTATTAAAATAATATTTTCGACAACAACGAGAATCTTAAAGAGACAGAACAATTGAAGACTCATCGGGAAAAACAATGAATGTCAAGAAATGTTTATTTAGAGAAAAACAGTTTTTTTTAGTTTCAAAGTTCATATTTCTTTCACTAATGCTCTTTTTATATAAATATCGAATCAACTTATTACTATATAAACATACTCTATGTATGTACGCATATTAAATGTATGTACTGACAAATTGACAACGACGTTTTTTGATGTTCGGCGGGCGGATATTCCTGTTTCTTGCGATGATAAACAGATATAAATTAAATTATTACAGCGGACTACGACGGTTCTACCCAATTCTGATGAACTGTAAAAAATAATATCAAAAACTCAATAGATGGCCTTAAAAGGCCAGTATCACAAAAAAAGTGACAGTCATTGTTTTTCCCGAGGAGTCTTCAATTTATCTTTGGTGTATTTCAATAAACGAGTCTCTCTGATTCCGTTTAAGTTTAGTAAGAACCTACATAGACATTTGGATATATTTTATTTATTTTTACTATCATAGAAGTATACAGATCATATGTACGTTTTAAATCACATAATCAAAATTTTCGGCCAACCTTAATAAAAAAAATCATAACACGTATAACGCGTATACTTTTATAATTTTTTTTATAATAAAAATGGATTTTCTTTTTCTTTTGCATTGTTGTTCGGTTCCTAACCTCGGTTCTTATACTAATTTTAAAAATAATTGAAAATAATGAAATTTTCCAAAATTAAATTGATATTTGCATTATTTTTGCGAAATTTTCATCGAAAAATCGAAAAAAAAGAATAATAATTTAAATCAATTGTAAGAATTATAACCAATTAATTATGCACCAATATAATTTAAAGATTAATATAATAACTAAGTAAGTAATTTAACAGGATGGTAAAAAGAGCAGGTAATAAAACTAAGAAAAAAATACCCGCTAAAAATTACTATTCACTCCAATACTATGATGGTCTGGCGAAATCTGTAATTTTATATCGAATGATGAAAAGGAATAATTATTTTAAAATTTGCACACATAAGAACTCTTTCATAAAAATATATATTTTTTTATTTAAAAATATAAGAATTTATTAAAAAATATAGAGAAAATATTTTTTTAAATTCTTTGTGAACGGACTTAAGTATTTTATTTTTGAGAAATTTTAAAGCGAATGAATTTTCGTAAAGCCTTATTTCAATTGAATTTCTGCAAAATGTAAAATATTTGTATACTTTCTGAAAATAGATTAACGCACGAGATGAACTTAGAACACGTAGATTATTAGCCGATACGATGAAAAGAGGATCGTAAAATTGAAATAACCCGTAATTAGCTATTTATGATGGCTATAAAAAATTCTTAGCACGCACCAAATTATCGTTACCAAAACAACACGCTTCGAAGGTCAAATATTTTCCAGCGCAGGAATTATTTTACTTATCTCATAAAAAATATAAGTAGGTATTCCAATAATGAATTTTCTCCGTTATAATTATTATATAGGTTTACCTAATAAAAATTTATATATTTATTTTAGCGAATTTATTTTACACCTTAAATGACTTTATTTTTCTACGGTATATGAAAGAATTTAGGAGCGTTTAAAACAAAATAAGGAATTTGATTATTTTTGGTAACTAGATACAGAATTTCCTACTAGCAGTTAAGCAATTAACTACAGGTCCTGTAGGCTACCATACTGGCCGCCGCGCGGCTATAAGGGGTCGCTGCGCGGCTATTACTAACTGCTACGCGGCCATTGGCATCTGCAATTGGCTATACTCGCCATTGGGCGGCTATAAGTATGCGACTAGCTATCATCCATTATCTTGAATACGGTTTCCTTATTTTTTGAAACTTGCAATGGAAATGTTGCGCACTGCAAGCGTCATTTTTTGAGCAATTATAATATGGATACGTCGCTGTATGTACGTTCGAATATGATACAAGGATATCTTAACCTAGAAATTATATGTCAAAAAAATAAAATTTTCGTAACAAAATATAAATATCGATGTATATAATCTTGAGGTGATTCGAATGTTAAATAATGTGTATATATAATATTTTTAGACATTAAATTATATTCAAAATATATTTTAAAATAATCTGTACACTCGTTATTTCAAAAAAATTATACGATTTGTTTTTTTTTTAATTGGTAATGGCAAAGCAAACTCTACATTATAGGTTTTGGAAGCAATCATAACATAGATGCATTTGATGTTTCAATGAGTGGTAATCAAAGCAATGGAACATATGTATGTACTTTTAACAATCATATGCCGATACTAACAAAATTAAAAGTGTTTAATTAACCGGTCGGGTGCCGGAGCGCAGATCTGCGCGAAGTTTTGTACCCTCTATGTGCCAGAGCGCAGATCTGCGCTCCCTAGATACGTATGCGAATTTGGCTTATTTTACCCGTGTTTATGGATTTTTAAAGCTTATTATTGGTTGTATCTCAAGTTTTTGAATGAATGAACGAGTTCTATTTGTCTTGTAATCTCATTTGCCGCGCAAATTGGAAAAAAAAATCATTACAAATGTCGTCTTCGAACCGCGCATTAATTGTTTTATTTATCTGTTAAAAAAAGTGTTTTTTTTTTTAAATAAAAAAGTGTTAAAATTAAGTATATTTATATTCTTTGATATATTTAGAACAAAAATATTAAAATAAAATATACAGTACAAGTATTAGTAGAAATTATAAAAAAATAAATTATGATACATACATATAGTGCATTTTTTAAAAACAAAATTGAAAAATATATTACAAAAATAGGTACAAGGGATTATTATGACATAAGGAAAACTATAATGTTGAAAAGAAAGATTACTTCAATCAAGCGCGTCGTATTGGAAATACAAAGTGGACTAAATATGTTTTTAGAAGCCTAATAATGTAATGATGGACCTCACTCCAGGTGGATAAAGGTCTGGCCATGAAGAAAACACGATCCCTTTATCGAGTTCTGCTTAAAATAGTTGGTCCTATAGGACGATTTTCAGCATCTTGTCTTTGTTCTTAGATTAACCGGCCCGTCTCAAAGGCTCTCAGTACCAACCTCCCCCTTCATCGCCACTAAAATGTATGCGATAATATTAGCCTCTTAAATAAACATCGTTCTAAAACTCTCAAAAATATTCGTAAATCTTTACAGGTTTTGCTGAATTTATAAATAAATAATTGGTGGCTATTAACTTCGTTTAAAAGTAATACTTAATTTTTAATACCTTAAAAAATAAACTACTTGAGGAGTCATTTTTTAGAAAAAAAGTCACTGTTCTGAGACTATAAAAACTAGAACCTGACTTGTCCTAAACCACCTCAATGAACCCAAATGACTTATAATCCCATATGGGTAATCGTTGAACATAAAATATTATTGAAATGTGGAGTTCTAAAAAATTATATAGCTACAATAGTAGAACGAAAATTGTTTCAGTAAGACAGTCACTTTTAGCAGACACGCGTAAGGTTAAGTTATACAAAGATCACAATAAACAATTATTTTCAGTTAAATTCTGGTTGTGTGGCGATGATATGTATATATTTTACCAAATTACGTTTTCTTATTCCTTTTTATTCTATTTTCAAGTTTATTTCAGTTTAACATCTTTTGTGAATCCGTATGAAAGACGCTGTTTTGATATGAAATGTAAAACTACCGTTTTTTACATTTGATTCCACTTTTCCCCTTTTTTTCTTGCATCTCGCATGGTGCTCTTAAATTTTTATTCTAGAATTTTTCTGTATGTACTTTCTTTCAAAATAAAAATAAGTTATCGATTTAAGGTGGTAGAATGATAAAAAAGACTACCTACCTCAGAACATGCATTCCTATATATATCTAGCGAGGTAGGTAGCAAAAGGATTGCTAAATTTTTTCCTATATTTATACATATTATGTGTGTATGTATCAAGCAATTGAATGTATTTTATCCAATGAACGCCGATTTATCTGTAGGTACTGAAATGAAATGAAAATTATTTTTGAATCAAAATTAAAAATAATAAAGGTAGAATTTATTCATTTATGTGAAAACATGCATTGGATTCGTTGCACCACGTTGGTCAACAAACATGTAGATATACGACTTCGCTACGGGCTATTTCCAAACAATAATATTATAACAAACAATAATAGTATAAATTTACATACTCGTAAATACCATGCATACTCTGAATCTATCGGCAGCAATAGTTGTCACATTGCTGTCTTTGGTTTAACGTATCGTTCCGGGGGATCCGGAATAGGTAAGAATAGGTGGTCTAAAGTGGAGTTAAAAAATTGAAATAAAAATTAAAAGGATTTTTAGGCATATTCTAGTGTAAATATTAACAATAAGGTAGAATATCATATACATATAGAAAACGAATATTGCATTAAAAACTAAAAATATCTCATTTCTAACGGCGACATCTGTGCTTTTTCACGGGAATGGCAAAATTTTCAACTACAGGTGGCGGTAGTAAAAATTCAACTAACATATGAAGTGAGCAGTTTTAACACATGAACTTACAAAAATTTAACAGATGTGGTAGCCTTTTATGTGTGGAATTGTGAACGTTACCTTATGTATACGATAGATTGTAACTCTATGAACATCAAAAAAAAAGAAGACTTCTATACCTAGCTAAGTCTCTAGGGGACATTTATAATATATCTTTAGATGTAGATATTTCACGTCAGATACATTCCAAAGAGTAGAAAATTATGTCTGTAGAAAAGGGTATAAATGGTAGAGTTTTTTGACAGCACACCATTAATAGAGTATTTAGATTTTTATTTTTATCAAATTTTTTCTCCAGTACTTATATCTTGAACCTTGGTTCTGCAGATTATTTTTCTGTTAACTGTAAAAAAATCAATTTATGTTAACACATTAAACAATTATTTTCAGTTAAATTTTGGTTGCAAAGCGATGACATGTGTACATTTTTCCAGACTATGTTCTTTCTTGTTCCTTCTTTGTATTCCTCTTTATTCTCTTTTTTATGTTTATTTCAGCTTGCCGTAGAGTAGTAGTACTTACAATAGTAAAATTTCTCGAGATAAATCGTACAAAGTTGGTAAGGTCGAAAACATAATATTATATCCAGGACACACAGACCGTGAATTTTAATTTTGTAATTAGGTTCTCTGAGATGAACTTCCTAAAGGAATGTTTTAATTAATAACTGGACTCTTAACATATGAAGGAATAGGTAGACGCTTTTTTTAACAATAATGCATCTATAGTTATAAAATTCAATGTCTGTCTGTCTGTCTGTCTGTTCTCTATACAAATCCACACTGTTTGTCCGATTCGATTCAAATTTTTCATACTTATGCTTTGGGACCCGGCGGGTAACATAGGCAATATTTTTCCCCTGTTCTCTTACCTCTTCCCCTCCCCCTGACCTATTTTCGATGCGAATCTGAACCGTTCGACCGATCGGACTCAAAATTTGGAAACTTATTCTTAAGGACTCGGCGGGTAACATATGCGACATTCTCACCTATTCTTTTACCTTTCTCCTCCGCTGATTTATTTTCGATAAAAATCTGTACCGTTTGACCGATCGGACGGATCTTGGTCCTAAGAAGGCCCCCGGTGTGGACAAGATAACGGGCGTAATTGCGAAGAACGTATGGAGGTGTGCCAGAAATGAAGTTTTATTTGTGATTAATACATGTTAAGACATGTATTAATCACAAATAAAATCTCCCCTCTCTTCCATACTGTGGGTTTTTTTCCCACAGTATGGAAGAGAGGGGTGCTCTCAATCATACCCAAGGGGAATTCCAAACCGCGGTCTGATCCAGGTGCGTATCGCCCGATCACGCTCCTTCCCGTTTTTGGGAAGGTACTTGAAACGGTGGTACGCAATAGGCTTGAGAGAAATCTCTCGCCGGCCTGTGACCGTCAGTTTGGGTTCGTTAGGGGTAGATCCACAGAGCATGCCATGATGTTCACGCAAGAGTGGGTGAAGAATAATAGTAAGAAGTATGTTATTGGGATTTTCTTGGACATATCGGGTGCTTTTGATAACGCCTGGTGGGAGATGATACTCACCAAGCTGAAGGTCCGGCAGTGTCCGGGGTATCTTTTTGACATTGTCAAAAGCCACCTCGGTGATCGCACCGTGACCCTTAGTTATGGTGGTGTGTCTCGCACTAGGCCCCTGGACATGGGTTGTCCACAGGGCTCGGTCCTCGGACCAACCCTGTGGAACATCCTGTTTGATGACCTGCTGCTGTTGCCGTTGCCGGATGGTTGTATAATTATTGCCTACGCGGATGATGCTCTACTGCTCGTTTCTGGACAGACTCGCAGAGAATTAGAAGACAAGAGCAATAGGTCGATTGAGATGATTACTGATTGGTGCAAAAGAAACAAGCTTACTCTGGCGCCTTCGAAAACGGTTGCTTTGAAGATGAAGGGTGGCTTGAGTCAGGTTAGAAATCCGATCATGAAAATGGGAAGCACAAATATCAAATCTGAAAGAAATGTTAAGTATCTGGGAGTGACCTTTGATATGTCGGGCTCCTTCCTGACTCATGTCAAGACTATCTCCGAACGAGCGGGGGTCTTCTTCACCTCCATGAAGAGGATGAGCGTTGCAGAGTGGGGCATCCGTTCGCCTGCTATGCGACTAGTCTATAAGGCTACATACGTGGCCCAGGTCACGTATGCTGCTCAGGTCTGGTCGCATAGACTCCGAACTAGGGTGGTCGCTGCAGCACTCAACAGTGGTCAGAGAGTGCCCCTGTTGGCGCTGACGGGAGCTTATCGGACTGTGTCTGGGCAGGCCCTCCCAGTATTAGCGGGGGTGCTCCCTGCTGATCTGGAGGTCTTAGAGACCAGCGCTCGCCGTAATCTGAGGCGGGGCCTGGAAGTTGACTACTTTGGTAGGACTCTCAGGCCCCTGGAAAACGAGCGGACTGGGGAGTTGGGCAGACGAATTAGATTAATTACGTTAGAAGTCTGGCAAGAAAGATGGGACGCCGCCACCACTGGGAGATGGACCCATTCCTTCTTCCCGAGGGTGATGGTGAAAGAGAGAAAGGGGTCCGGAGGGTATTTTCCGGCTCTGGATCACTACACAGCACAAATACTGTCGGGCCATGGTGAGTTCAGGTCCAAATTACATGATCTTGGACTCTCCACTCACCCTTGGTGCGCCTGCGCTCGTGTGGCCCAGACCCCGGAACATATCCTCTGGGATTGTGCTCTGTTGAGGGATGCTAGAGAGGACTTGATTGAAGGTATAAACGGGCCGCTTGAGACAGGTCGGCATCCCACAAATGTCGACCTGGTGAGAAATGAGTCTAACTTTAGACATCTTAAAGACTTTGTTGGAACTTGGGTGTCCCGCTGGGAGATCCTACGGGGCCCTGCTCCGTAGTTTTTCCTGAACCAGTGTTTGAACCGTCGGTGATGATTTCTTTGGTCACGAATCTTTTATGTTTTTATTATTTTTTCTTTATGTCTTTTTCCCTCCACGGAGGGGTTGTGTTTTTTACGTCCTGCGCCTTATTTGGGTGATGTATTTTATTTAAATTTTATTATTGGTATTATATTGTATTGATATTTTTGAAATAAAGATTAATATGCGCGGGACAATGAAGGTTTTGTGCGACCGACTCGCTCGGTTTTCATCTCTGCGTGTTGTATTGATGAAGGCCGAGCGAGGAGGTCGCTTTAGCATAAAATAATGCCAACCAGGCGGCGAAAGTGCTGGGCCGATATGGACGCTTTTGCGCATAGAACGGCTCAGGGTATGTGGTGGGTCCCCTTCTTATGGGAAAGTAGCTATAGAAGTCATTTGGGTGTATATAGGTATGTATGTTCTGAAAGATTTGAACAAACTCAAAATATTCTGAATCGTAATTTCTCATTCATATTTTTAGGTTTTTTTTTTATTAAAATTTAGATTCTGCCTAGTAAACCTTAATATTTCAAGAACATTGATGTATGATTTGAACTAAATACAAAAGCCATAATTTCTTATGAAAAGGAGTCTTAATGAAATATGTTTGATTATGATTTCACAAGCTCTATAAGTCATCAATTTGTCAAGTTAAATACAAGACAAGAGGCGTGTAGCTAAGACGATGATGCTAAGTTCAGCTGGTGAAATTAGAATATTAGACAAAATTGTATTTAAAATAAAGAGGTATTACCAGCTGCGAAATTTATGTATACTGTTTCATGAGAAAGAACTACAGATGTCTATAGCGTAATCCAACCAAATATACGGAAGGTTCCTAGAATTGGAACATATATACAACTCTAAAAAATTTGATAATTTGTGGATGTTCTTATGATGGAATTGGTAAGATGCATTATCATCATCATTATCATGATTACTTAAGCCAGCTGATACAGGTTGTAAGCCCCAGGCCATCAAAATATAGAGACTTTGATATGTTTCAAAATTGTTCCTATGTTCAATATGCTAGGACACAGGTTACCACGTTGTATCACTACATAACTTGTGTCTGTTTTATTTACATATTTATTTAAGACAAACGACAATTCGCAACAATACGCGGTGACGTATAGATGTCCGCGCGCGCGAATTGTTTAACGAGTTGCTTGCCACAAATCTTAAAAAACAGAGGAATTGGCACAGTGTAACATGCCCAAAGAGATGCTGAAAATTGGCATATGGAATGTTACGAGTTTAACCGGCAAACCCCGGAAGGAAGATGACCGTTGGGTCGCCCCAGATTAAGCTGGGAGAGGCAACAGAAAAATGTGTATGAAAACAGTATGGATCTAGACTGGTTGATTCATAGAGAATCAGCGCAAGACAGGGGAACACGGAAACACCTTGTCGATTCCTTGGGCCCCCGACCCTCTAAGACAAGGGGATGAAGGTGAATGAATGAATATGACGAAAGATTTAATGGCACCAGAAAAAGAAAATGTAAGAAGCCCGCAAAAAACCACAAATGAGGTGAGTTAGACTATGGTTATAACTACGTTATTTTACTACCAAATAATATATTTTACACCACAATATTCTTTTTTACGCTCGTCGGAGTTGCTTTCTTTTTAATAACTGGTAACTTAAAAAAATATTTTAATTATTTTTTTATTTAGATTACTGATTTTTCGATAAGTCATTAAAAACATAAGTTTACCCTATTGTAGAGTCAGGTTCATATAACATATAAGTATGCATCAGTATTAAGTTTTTAGCCCTCTCCTGAATGTGGGTATAGAAAACATTGGCCAATATTTTCGACACAGAAATTTCAAAAGGTGCCTTTAAGTAAATGGGTATTGGGTTATACAGGTGAAGGGTATATCAAATTTTCACAGTCCATCGATAAAAAAACAACAAAGGTGTATGATGAAAAATTCCAAGAATTTTTGTGAAGATCACAAAAGCAGGAACGGAAAAGGGCTTTGGATATTTTTATAAAAATGTTCATGAATTATGGGAAGTGTCATAAAAATTGCGGTGAAATCAGCAATGAATTTGATTTATTTTCATAAAAAAGAAACAAAATATTGTTCATTCATGATATAACGTATCCTCTTTTATAATTATATCTTTAAAATGGTATTTAATTGAACATGGCGTAAGTGCATGGGGAGGAGCAATTTTGACTTTATTATGATCCCAGGAAACCATTTGAAAAGCAAATCTTTTAATCGAATATCCAAGTAAATTTGACAAATTTACGCAAAAAGTATTATTCATAGTGTATTCAACACCATCATGCGCACTTCAATAATACTGACAATCTGGACCCTCACACAGAGATTAAATGCAGAATAGAGACATATTTTAATAAGTTGAAAAGTCTACTCTGTAATGACGACTAAAACATGAAGCTCAGACGAAGGTTGATAAAATTCTATATATGGTCAGTTCTACTTTACAGTGTTCAAGCATGGATGCTGAAGGTGAATACTCTAAATCGCCTAGAGGCGTTTGAGATGTGGACGTAAAATGCCAAAGTTATTCTGGACTGAATAGTAATATTGAAGTTTTACGTAAAGCAAACACAAACAAAATTTCATACTTTGGTCATATAATGAGTGGCGAAAAGTACTCCATTCTTAAGCTCGTCATGAAGGGGAAGATTGAGGGTCGCAGAGGGGTCGGAAGGAGGCGGCATTCCTGGCTTAGAAACATCCGAGAGTGGACCGGGATAAGAAGCGTGGAAGAGCTGTTCCGCACTACCCTGGACAGGGAAACTTTCTCCCAGGTGATCGCCGACGTCGGGGAGGATCCGACAGGGTACACGAAGAAAAAGATGCACACTTTAAATAAACCCTGAACATAATTACAATACGCTAGAAACTCGAGAATAAATATTTCATGCTTTGAGTATACTTTTAAACATAATATTAAATAGCATAATCAAAAAGAAGTATGATAGTAACACAAAACTTTGATTATAAATGGATAGACCAAGTATTTGTGCATCCAGTTATGAAAATTGTTACTTGAATGTTGACAGCCAATCGGCTGGTAACATTATTAATTTTTAGATATTCAAACAATATTTTATTTAAATCGTATGGATGTATTGAGATATCTTCTCAACTTCTTATAAAATATCCATTGTTTCAATACATAAATTTGTCAAACGATCGCAATAAAATCAAATTTTAATTATTAATTCTCTTCTTGTCTTTTTGTCTGCTAGTAATATTTAATATTAATATTAATTATTTATAATTTAAAAACTCCATTGAAAGACTTTAACCTGTCTTAACACAAACATTGTTCGAGTGAGGCAGTCTTAGAACAATAATAACCATACATAAATTTATATAATACCTAAATATAATAGTTTCGTTGTCTGTCCGTTCGTCTGTCCTTCCGTCGATCCGTCCGTTTGTCCGTCCGTATGTCCGTCCATCTGTCGTCCATCTGTTTTTCTGTCCCCGTATCTTTGTGTAACGTCCGTTATTTTGTTTGAATTCACGGCTAAAAAAACAAATTAAACAGTCGAAAATGGGACTTGAACCCCAGGCGAGCAAATCCGAAGGCGGCAACGATAGCGATGTCGCTACCGCTGCTTCTCCGCGGACCGAAAAAACATACTTTAAATATATAATAGAGCTAAGCAAAGACGTGAACCAATGTTCCGTTGTTTTTGACGAATAACAGGTTGTTAAGTAAATAATTTTTATGTTTTATGCGGCCTTCCCAAAACAAAACAATGTGCTAGAAAGCACATTTTCGTCACCCACTAAACTGGCAAATTTTCGACGTGACACCAAGAGCTATCCACTACCATAACCACCGGTGGGTGGTTGTTGCTGGTTGTGGAGAAAACTTGGCGGGTAGGGAAACACGGGTTTCTTTTTATACTTATATATTGATTATTCGAACGAGAACCAACCTATCAAGCTCCGTATACCCAATTATTTTCCAGAAATTTTATTCGAACCTTTTCACCTCGCATCCGTGACAATGTAATTCTACCCGAAAACAACAACTACACTATAACAACACTGCGTGTCACCACTCAACTAGGGTGTAAGTTTCATATATATACCTACTAGCCATATACCCGTGAAAAATCGCGGGACATAATAATTGCAAGATTTTGAATCTGAAAATTGAATAATAAATTGACTTCATCAGCTTAAACTTTAAACTAAATATAATAATATAAAAATTCGTAGACCGTGTAATTTAGTGAACGACCCTTGCGTGTTACCTGAGCCGTTGCGTGTTGCACCCTGATTGCATGTCACACTATAATAATCTAAAGTAGTAATTCCAGGGTAGTTCTAGCAAGTTACGGACAGACATTTAGATTCATATGAAAATGTAATAAAGTACTGTAGAATATTTCCATAGACGGCAAATGTACATAAGCATCTACTTTTAGATCGAGCTTACCGTGATTGAATTTTATATTTGTGCTTCATGTTATCCATAACATATTTCTCCAGCAATATATTTTGAAAGCATTTTTTTTAATGCTTGTCATTTTCACAGACTACCCCACAGTTCTTAAAAATTAGTTAGTTAGATATGAAACAAAAGAAGAACCTAAATAAAAAAAGTTGTAGTTCATCTCTGTACAATTTTATGCTTGTATTTTCATCCAAAAATCTTCAAAACACAGTGTTGTAGCGAAACTTAAATACCTCCAAGCGACTTTATGCCTTGCGATTGCTATTTTGCGCGTTGTACTTTCAAAATTTTCCCTGATTCGATTATGCGCGGGCGTATGTGTCGGAATAATTCTTCTGGTTAAGTTTACAAATTACACGGTGCGAAATTGTTCCTAAATTGCGAGTAGGTACTTTGATAAATTCTTGATCGTTCAAATTTATGACGGAATGTGTCGGAAAGTTACAATTTATGTTGTTCCCGCGTCGTGCGTCAAAGAATTCAAAATCTGTTAAATTATGGGAACACTTGACTTTACTTGTATTACCGCGCCGCGTCACACAAGAGTATGCAGATGAGATAAAGTCACATATTTGGTATTATAATTTAATAACAGCAGGTGCTTGTAGTTTGGAGTAATATTTACTTGTAATTTCTTGGAGAAATGGCATAGATTGATACTGTACTTGTAAAATTTA